>MKEJ01025772.1:0-12605 GCA_001753735.1 Embelia ribes
AGCAAAAAGTATAAAATGTACTGAATATGTCATTTTTCTTAAAATTTGAGGCCAAGTTTGTCTATTTTTTAAACTACAATAACTATTACCGCTGTAAGTAAAATTATGGAGACAAAAAAAATTATTATTAAAACTATGAAAACCATTGCTATAATTATCTCGGGCAATATATTTTAAAATATGATATTTTGATAAATGGTAATATATAAGTAGAACAAGAACAAGATGAAGTTAGTCTTTTACAATTTTAAATTCAATAATAAAAAAAAATGGTAAATTTGGAATCTCCTCAATTGACAATCAATTTGCGATCTTATCCCTTATTTTTGAGGAAAATTGGAATCTTGTCTGTCAATAGCCAAACTGGGATCTTGCTCGCTCTTAAAGATTAAAATAATTTGATGGAGAATAGAAAAATATAAATAAATTGACTTAATTTACAGACAATATGAAATTTTAAATGGGATAATCTAAAATATAATGGTTATAATACCATAATAATATTTATTATGATGTTTGAAGAGGGAGATATGTTGAGATGGTGAAAACAATATAAATATGGTAGAGGGTTGTTTTATTATGCGTAAGTTATGAACAAAATTAATAAATAGGTAGAATGGGTCGCCGATTGCAGCAAGTTCACATGACAGTACTTATAATTGACGGCCGCTACGCGGTGATTTTAAAGTTTTAAGTCACATATATCGTAGGATCTGATATTATGTTAAATAATATAAATACAAAATAAATTTATCGAGAGGGGTAAAATAAACCCATATAAAATTATATAGAGATGACAAGTCTTGAACAACCGTATAATAATATCAAATAAAATCTCTATAATAATAACTAATCAGATCAATCGAATGCAAATTCTGACGAGGAAACATAAAATTCTTTAAATAACCGTATAATAATATCAAATAAAATCTCTATAATAATAACTAATCAAATCAATCGAATGTAAATTCTGACGAGGAAACATACAATTCTTTTAGAACCTAAATAAATAAAATCAAAAAGAATATATTTCTTAATACTACCCCACAAGATAAATATGAAATACTTGTAGCTTCACACTCTGCAATGTTCAATATTCAATCTTCAACCAAGCTAGACTTTGTACCAAAAAAGAGTAAAGAAAAAACAAAGTTTACAAGTCAATAATAACACGGCTTAGAATTATCACACCTACGTTAGATTGAGGTGAGTGTAATTAGTAATAATAATATATAGAGGACCAATGGACCAATAAAAATCACACCTACAATAGATCGAGGTGGGTAAATCATGATCACCTACAGTAGATCGAAGTGAGTAAAATCAATAATAATTATAAGTAGATAGTTGATAATAACACGACAAAGAAAAAAAAAAGCACCTACACTAGATCGAGGTGGGTAATGCACAATCATTATTTATTTTTTGATTAAAGATTGAATACAATGGAGAAAAAAGAAACAAGGATAAATACAAATAAATGTTAGCTCTTATTATTTTTTATTATGTGAAAACTAAAGAGAAACACAAATAGGATGGGTCAACGGTTGCACCTAGACCAAGTGGCGGTTCTTGCACCCAGCGGGTGATAGACGGTGATTTTAGGTTTTCAAGCCACAGGATTTTGATGTCATATTAAATAATATAAAGAGAGAAAATTTTTATTAGAGGTGTAATAATAAAGAGTAAGAGACTACATATATATAGAGTTGAGAAGTCTTGCACAATTTGGTAGCAATATCAAATCAAATCTCTATAATAATAATCTAATCAAATTAAATCATTCTAAACATTATATTAGAAACATATAATCCATCTAGAAATAATTGAATAAAATCAAATCTAATATATTTCTTAACACTACTCCGCAATATGAACATGGAGTGAAACTTAATATTCATCTTGAATATAAATATTTATAACTTCACACCTTGCAGTCTTTAATTTTCAACCAAATTATAATTTATATTAAAAAAATAAAATAATAAAGAGGGAATGAAGTTTTGAAGCCGATAACAACATGGTTTAGAGTTATCACACCTACGGTAGATCGATGTGAGTATAACTAATAACAATAGTAGATACAGGGCCAATAATAATATGATCAATAAAAATCATACCTACAGTAGATCGAGTTGGGTAAAGTATAATCAATATTTGTTTTTGAATTAAAGATTGATTAACCTGAAGAAGAGAGAAGCAAGTATAAATTTTACGAGTTTTTCGGATATTATTATTTTTTATTTTGCGAAATCTAAAGAAAATAAACAGAAAGGGCCTTCGGTTACAACCAGTCCAAATTATAGTACTTGCAATTGGTGGCGGCTAGGCTGTAATTTTAGATTTTAGGCCACAAAAATCGTAGACTTTTATGCAGTTTTAAATAATATAAAAAGAAGAGAATTTTATTGAGACATGTAAAATAAATAGTGAAGACTCAACTATATATAGAGTTGATAACTATTGCACAATTTGGCAGCAAGATCAAATCAAATGTCAATAATAATAATCTAATCTAATTAAATCAATCTAAACACTGTATTGGAAACATATAATTTCTCTAGAAAGTAATTGAATAAAATCAAATTAAGTATATTTTATATATCTTTAAGTTGTACAACAAACATATACAAAGAAATATATATCTTATTAAAACATTATTATTTGTATAAAAAATTATTTTCCTAGAAGACAAATAAAGATGAGAGGAAGAGTGTAACACCCTCAAATCAGCTCTAAATAAATAAACAATTAAAATATTTTTGCAAAATTCTGAGAATTTTTTTAAAATTATTGTGTACTTACTAAGCTGATCTAACGATGCTAGTACACTAAGCACCACAACCAAATATCATAATAACTATGCAAAGAAACTAAACAACTAATAACTACTCATCAGAACAAGCCCATCATACTATCTACATCTCTTGGAAAATCGGACAGCATCTCCACATAAGTATTACATAACTAGTCTACATTTATGTAAACTATACTAATCCTGCAAAATAACGTAGGTGATACTACCACTACATATACATCAAGCATATCCATAGACATGAAACAATAGTATAATTATAAATATAGACACGTATGTATAGCCATGTAACACATGGCTATCAAATTAGCAGTATACCATATTACAACACTATTACCCTTGACTCGACTACCCTAAAAATCAGCGAAAATATTGTACATAATATCGTAAAGACATTTATAAGATAAGATTGTTTGACTCGTACCCCAACTCAAAGTACGGTATGCACCAATGAGTAAATTCTTTGTCTATATGCTCTTCTCAACTCGTATCTGATCTTATGTGCAAATAGTGCAATATAATACTTATAAATATTCTAAATATTTAACTATAATACTCCTTACACTCTCTTAAATATCATAGAAAATATTGTCAGCCCATATACCATTTTACGTAGAAAATAACTTTATTTTCCCTAAAATACTATTTTAATTTCTACCAAATTTCTCAAAATTTATAATTTACTAATTTTCATTTTCTCCCATAAAAAAATCCCTCAAAATCGTCAAAATTTCACTTCATTATAAAATTATTCATCCTCTGCAAATTCACCAATTTCAGTCACCACCTGCAACAAATGTGAATAAGAATAAAAAAACAAAATAAAGCTATAGGTAATGAAGAATTAAAGACCTTACAAATTTTTTGAAGAACTTGTAAAAAGACTACATATGAACATATAATAAAAAGTTTAATATCCTTACATCGTCATTCTATGCTCTGAAAATCTCCACCAATGAGTTCTTTTTGTTGGAAGTGTACATCAGAATTCTTGGGCAGAAAGGCTCTTGTTGCTTCAATCGTTTTTGCAAAATTGGGCACAAATTAGGAAATTACTTCATATGTTCATATCTGGAAGGCAATTGCCAAACCATAAACTGTGTACTTCACTTTCCCCTTCTTCTCTCACCCTCTTAACTTTCTCACATATATATTTTTTTTACCAAAGAGATATTATGTAGTGTCTCATGCTCTTATTTATGTCATTCAGGGTAACCCTAAAAGATATTTTACTTCATAAATATTGAAGAAATATGTCTAACTCTTCAACCATATAAAAAAGTATAAAATCTACATGCTTCTTAAACTCATTAGCAAACAGGTATTGACAAACTAAGCAGACAAAACCCAACTTCCATGCATCTTTTTTATCATTTCATGAAAGAAAATATGACTTCGGTTCACCAAACTTAACTAGCTTCTTACTTTTAAAATGTTTTTCCACTAAATGTGAAAAAAATTTATTTTCACATACTTTCTCCATCTCTAGCTTTTGTTACATGGCAAAACTTGTCCTTAATCCCGAATTAAGATCTTGTCCATTGGTAGGAAGTTATACAAGAGGAAGAAAACGTGTAACAAGTGAAAATTAAGTAATAACAACACAGTTCGTCACTTTCTATACCATAACTTCTTCCACTTGGATTTTGTTAATTAATGTAAATAAATTTTTTTTAAAGAGCAACAAGTACTTTATAGTTCTCATGAATGCTTTTTGAATATTTTAAAATATAATTTAATTTCTATCCATAATGGTGTAGATTTATTTTTTGCGCGAACAAAGATTGAATAAATAATATTTGTATATATACCTTGTTCTTCACATACATGTTGTGCTTAAGATCGGTGACTTTTCTTTAGGCCGAAAGTGCTTTATCGGGCAATTATTTTAGTTTATTTATTCATGAGCTCTAAGAAAACAGTATTTGTTCAACCCTAAATAATCCATAGTTGGTCTCATTTGCAACTATCATGTTAATTTAATTCTATTTTTTTCTAAGAGCATTAACACTAGATCTTTCTCATTTATTTTCTAAATTTTATCGTAAAAAAAATTAATTTCCTTTTTTTAGAAATTTAATTTTTTTGAAAAATAAAAATTGAATCTATTCAAACTTTCTAAAAATTACACGGTTAATTTATTAGCGGAAATTATTAATTTTGAAATATTTCTCAATTATATTGATACAACTTTTTCATTTTACCCAAAAAAAAATATTATTAATAATTTTTTCATTCGACAAAGTATTAGCAATTTTTAGGATTTCTAATGTGATTGGAAGTCTCTATTTAGAGCATTTACCCTGCTCTTTCTCTTTTTTATTTCTAAATTTTATTTTTTTAAAATTTATTTATAATACAAAATATAATAGGTTACACCCGTCTTTTTGAAAATTCATTTCTATACATCATAAATATTGGGATATAGAATTTATAAATTATAAAAAAATATTTTTTCAATATATTAGAGCATTTGTTTTATTTTTATACGATTTTTTTAATAAAAAAATTTGTAAATAGTAATTTTTTTTTTCATTTTATAAATTAAATGGGGGAGAATAGAAAACCGTGAGAAACAAACCTTCGACTTTCTCCTCTCTCTCTCTCTCTCTCTCTCTCTCTTCGCTCTCGGCAAGTTCTCTCCTGCTGGGGTCAACTCTGCCTCTATTGGGTTCGATTGAGCTCTTTCTTAGGCGAATTTCGGAGACGAAGAACTACCTCATCCCTAGCGAGATAGAGGAAGAGGGAGAGAGATAGAGGGAGAGAGATGGCAAATCAGGGAGCGAAGAAGCGAAAAGAAGAGAACACTCGCCATATGACGAACCTCCTGCGCATCATTATCGCTTGCAACGTATGAATTTTACTCTTTTATTTGCCAAGTTTCAATTTTGATCGATTTATATTTGTGGGTATTTTTATTACTTTTGGCCAAATTAGATTTCACAAAAAATAATTGAAAGATGGATATGCGCTATTATGCATTACATTTCATTATCTACTGCAATGCATTGATTTTACTCTTTGATTAGCTAAGTTTCAATTCTACCCGATTCATTATTTTGGGTGTTTTACTTTATCTATTTATTTTAGCAAAATAGATTGCATAAATTAAATTGAAGGATGGTTTATGCTCACATATGCCTTGTATTGCATTAAAAGGGCAATCTTGATACGTGGAGTTTGCTACAGTGCTCCCTTGAAATGAATGACTATTGTTCATTTATTTTTATGTAAAGTTTAGTTTAGGGGGTTTGCAGGTTTTTTCATATGCATTCTTCATATATCAGCCTTCATAAAGCCTCTATTTTAGGGCATTCCCACCAGCTAAGCTAAATGGGCTCCCCTAAATTTTTATAATAGAGCCAACACAGTGTATTGAAACCACAAATTTAGGGGATTGGCTCATCAACAACCCTAAAGTGAAGCTCCCTCCATATCATTACAATAATACATAATATCAGCTCACATTCTTCGCCTTTAAACTTCATTATCCGCTTCGCAAATGCCACAATCTATGCTCCAGCCCCTCCAAATCACCATCCTCTTCGCTTATCTTCAACTGTGCTAATCTGCAACTCAACCTTTCCCTCTAGAAAAACCATCTCCGCATCTATCCTATTTTCCTAAGGTGGCGTCGAGCTATTGGTTGCCGGTGCTGGCGGCGGGCGGCGGAGCCCGTGGTTTAATAGGGAATGGTGATTTTTTTATATTTAAAATATTATTTTTATAGAGATCTGGAGGTTTCACTGTAGCAATTTAACTATTGTTGGGTGAGGGAACAGTGTATAGTTACACTGGTGGGACACTCTTCTGAGTTTAAGACTCTAATTTAGATATAGAGAGCTTACTTTAAAGGCACTGTGGTGGGAATGCTCAGTCTTAAGTATAGAGAATAAAATTTTGGAGCTTAAAATAGAAACACTTGTGTAATGCGCTTGCATACTATTTATTGGCCATAAAAAACCTAAGCCTGATCTATCAGTTCTTAAACTGTCAGCCTGGAACTAAATTTAATAAGAATGAAATAGTTATAAGGATGTACTTTTTTAAGGAAGAGACACTGAACTACAGACTTCATCTCCCTTATGACAGATTTTTCTCATGTATGGGGCTGATATAGTCCAGAGAGACTACTAGCCTGGAACATCGTCCAGAGCATAAAATTGAAATAAATGTAGTCCTGTGAATAAAACATGCCCTTTATCCTCATTGTGATTCTTATTTTTATTTTGACTGAGTATTCTTACTGTATGATGATTTTGGTGTTTCTGTGTTCATGCCATTGATGAACGTATTTCCATTTATTAGAAAGATTGTACATTTTGTGGACTTTTTCTTTTGCCCTGTCATTTGACCATATAGGAAATCAAATGATGACCCTAACCAATATAATGAATTATATAGTGATTGATATGCTAATGCAAGTGAATGTCACTAAGTACGTGCTAACACCTTGATTGTCACTGTACTACTTTCCCACATTAACCATTCATGACATAGATTTAGTGACTACTTTAGTACTTATTTGATCATGTGTTCATGTTGATCACTACCCAGACTTATAGGAAATGATTCATCTCTTGCATAGACCCCAGAACAGAACTTATATGTATATAATTGTTGTCATGTAGGTTGTATTTCTGGTGGTGAGAGCAGGTATCTTCCATTCTTCTTTCGACTGGAAGCATTGGGTTGGATTAGCCCTGACCTCTTTGACCTACTACTTTACATATACTCAACTTGCCTTGATGGCAAAGCCTTCTTATGCTGATGATGGGGATCTCCTGGATGGAGGGTTTGATATGTCTACTGGTGGAATTTGTGGGTATGATGTACTCTTGTACTAATACAGACTTGATCCTTGCTGGTTCCCTTTACACTTCTTGTTTCATGTTCAGTTTCATATGTAGACCAAAATTTGCCTCCGTTCTTATACCGGATCCAAGCTCGTGTTTTAACAAATGATTTAGTTTCTTCAGGCATCTATTTTTATATTAGAACAGAAAATTTGAGTTCTCTTTGAACTGTAACTTTGCTAGGTTGCTGGTTTCGTTGTCCTTTTCTCTTTACGTCTTGCTTTTGGGTACATTTGGTTTAACCATTTGTTTATGTATGTTTTGTCTCTTGCAGATATATGCATGATGTAATCTATATCACAGGCTTCGTGCAGCTCGGATCAATAATCTCAGGAAAATTTTGGTACACATACTTAGTGGTAAGATCTAGCTGCTGAATTGATGCCATGCATCGCCTTTATCATTCTTTTTCTTATTCAACTTTAATAGAGAACGTATTCAATTAGATAGGCCATGCCTTTATATGTCACTATGCAAGTTAAGTTTTAGAATTATTTGCCCCCTTTAGCATAAAATCACATCAACTACCAGATTGGGATTCGGGAAGAACGAGTGTGTTTCCTTGGCTTGTAGATTGATGATGAACTACTCTAGTCTATCATATATTTGGTTCCAAAAGTTAAAAGCTATATTAGTAAAGCGCACTTCTTGATGATACTGATTGCAAATAACACCTGGGGGGATTGCACGGTTATTGATGATCATTAACCATGAATGTAATGCTGGTTATTGTTGGTGTCGCATTCTCTTACTATGGTATTGGGGAGATAATGTTACTTAAGATGTATACTTAGAAGGTCCAGTTTAGGTTAATTACCGAATAGTATTTGCCTCTGTAGATGAGTTGTGAGGTTGAACTCGTTGATAGATATACATATCCAATCTAAAGATTATTAATCAGTGCCGTGTTTGCCTCTGGTTTGAGCTTGTTTTTGCTTGTGATATTTGTAATGAATTGGTTTTAACATTGCTTAAAGGCAATGGGCGTACTATGCAATGAAATAAAGTGGAAGAACTAGATACAAGCTAGGAAATAACTATAATTATTTGTCTATGCAGATACCAGGATTTGCAGCATACAAATGCTTTGATTTAATTAAAGGATTCCTATCGCATGGTTCAGAGGTAGCCTCACTTGTTCTCGTGCCTTATTTTTCTATTGAAATAGAAAGGCTATATGAGCCTATGTATTTTCGAAACTAGATCTATAAAGCTTTGTGGACCTAATGTTCGACAGGGACCTGAGGAGGATGAAAAGACGAGAAAGAAGAGGGAAAAATTAGAGAAGAAAGCTTCTAGGGCCAAGATTGTGAGAACCAGAACTAGATAATGCATTTTTCAGAGTGGATGGATATACAGCATTTGGTTACACCCCCCTTAGATACTGTCTATCATCATGGGAGTACTTTAATCTGTTATTCCAGTTTTCGCTTTTTTCGGCAACACATTTTCAGTTTCCGGCTGCTCACTCTGAAATGGATGTGATACAATATCTTGAAGAGCTTTAAATATCATTGTATGCTTCTTGACTTTAAAGATGTCAGTCTCTTTGTTTGGCAACACAATGTATGCTAACATCGTATATCGTCAGTATGTTATTAAATTGTTAGCCACACTGTTTTTTGAACCTTTTAGTAATCCATTTGTGCTCATGAAAAAAGGTGAGCATGATGCATTCAGAGGTCAGAAAACTCAGGATGAATATCTGGTGTTCGAAATAAAATCTCAAATTCCTTCTTGCGACTAAATTGAAAAAATGGACGCAAATCAAACAGTACTAGCACTAGTAGAGGAGAGAGCTTAAAAGCCACAGGTAAAGCTCAAAGCTATTGTTGGTTATACAATCATTTGTCCATGTGAAGAATAATGTCCTAGTTTCATATATACGCAAATTAAACAAAATAAGTGTTTCCAGAAATAGAAAAGGGAAACAATGAACCTGGTATGCATGAAAAGCATCATAATTTGAAATACAAATAATTTCAAGGGAACACTGCTTACATATTTAATAAACAGGATCTCTTCTCTTAACCCTATTTTTCATCATCTCACCCCACCTTGCAAAAACATTGGATATCTCAAACTTACCTGAAAATTTCATCTTCTGCGCCAACTCATCCATAATATTGGGGTTGCCAGCTCTAGAGAAATCGGCAACAAACTTGTTATAGTCTAGCTGAGGAGCTTTCATTCCCTTTTCAATCATCTCCTCCAAATATTTACAAGCCTCCTCTGATTTTCCTTCCTTTATAAGCCCACCAATGAATACAATATACGAGTTATCGTCAGGGCAACAACCCTTCCAACTCATCTCCTCCCACACCGCTCGTCCCATCTCAAAGTTCCTCGTATCGAAATATGACTTCATCATCATATTATACGTATGTATCGTTGGCTCAAAACCGTTCTTAATCATCTTTTTGTATATCCTGAGCGCATCGCTGGGCATTCTCCTATTCGTCATCAGCTTAATCAGCGCGTTATAGGTCTGTGAATCCGGTGGGCACCCTCTCTCTTTCATCTCTTTCAACAATGCATAAACCTTATCCATCTCTTTTTTATTCCCGAAACCCGTCATCAAGCAAGTATAAACAGCAGCATCAGGCTCAAAACCTGATTTCACCATCTCTTCTAAATATTCCACCGCTTCTCTCATCTTCATTTGTTTGCAGAAATCCCTAATCAAGATGGTATACGAGCGGATATTCGGACTTGGCCCTTTCGATTTCATCACCTCAAACATTTTTATAGCATCGGACCTCTTTTTGCACTTCAAGAGCCCATCGATCATAGTATGATGAGCAACAATATCAGGCTTAAAACCCATATCTATCATCTCATTCCACACTCTCCCAGCCTCTAACAAATTCTTCACTCTACACCAACCGTTTAGCAAAACTGTGTACGTACGTAAATTAGGTGTAAACCTCTCTTTCAACCTATCGAACAAAACTTGAGCTTCTTTTCCAAGTTTTGCCCTCCCGAGGCTATCGAGCAAGCAATTAATCGTCTCCGCCCCAACTTTAAATTTATATTTCTTCATCAACTCGAAAATCGCGACTGCTTTTCTTCTTTCTTTCGCCTCGGCAAAGGCTTTGATTGCTATCTCAAAAGTCTCAATATTAAGAAGCCCTATCTCTCCGATCTCTTCAAGCAAAACCACCATAGTCTCGAATTGTCTTGCTTTTCCTAATATAAACATCATCTTATTGTAAGTCTTTGAATTGTGGGTGTACTCAGGCCTCTGCCCAGCCCAACGGAAGAACCGAAATGCGGGTTTTCGTGCATGTCGAAATCTCTCTAACACGTCGATGACTAAGTCATGTGTTAAATTGACCTCACACTCATCTAAAACAGCTTCCATGTTCCTATCTAAAGCGAACAATTCGTCGATCACCTTGCATACGCGATCCACCTCTTTCGGGTCTGCCTTAGACTGTTCTTTTTTGCACTCACTATCATTTTCCAAATCCGAAACCGCATTAGTACCCTCACAAAAGCTCCTAATCGAATAACAATTTGGGACAATGACAAACAATGGTTTTCGTGAATACCTATTCGAATACTGGAACAGACAGCTAATGGTTTTCGGTGAACACCCAATCGAAAAGCCAGATAAATTTCTACCAGTTCCGTGATTTGGGGCTAGAATTGAAACTTTTCTCAATAGATAACCATTCGAGTACTCGATTAAACGATTAATGCTACTAGGATTTGATCCAACTTGGAATCTTCTATACATACTCCCAATTGAACCCAGAGAAATTTCTACTAGTTGTGCAATAAAGGGACTAAATTCGCAACTGGTTTTCGATAAATCCCTTCTGGGTACCCAAATAAACAGCTAGTGCCACTAGGGTTAGAACAAACTTGCGAAATTTCCCGTGAAAACCCAGAAAAATTGCTGCTACTACTGTAAAATGGGGCTAAAATTTGCAATCTTTCCAATAGAGATTCATCTGGGTACCAAAATAAACAACTAATGCCACTGGGGTTCAATCCAATTAGCAAAATATCCTGTGAAAACCCAGAAAAAAATGCTACTAGTACTGCAAGTTGGAGCCAAAAATTGCAATGTTTTCAATAGTTGGCCGTCATAGCACCCAAATAAACAACAAATATCTCTAAGATTTGATACAATTTTCAATCTTTTCTATGAAGTAGTTACAAATAATGCGATTTGGGTGGGGCTTAAAGTTGCAATCTTTTCAAAAAAGGCTCAGCTGAGTACCCAAATAAACAGCTAATTCCACTAAAATTTTCCCCTAGTAGTGAAATAAATGAAGACTAAAATTACAAGTGGAGTTAGAAGTAGGAGAAAGGGACAGAGAGATACTGTGAAAAAGGCGCAATCGCTGAGTCTTCTCTCTCATCCACGGCGGAGTGAGTGGCGGGTGTTAATATAGCTTGATACGGATTGATGAATTTGTTAATAGTATTTCCTATTTGTCACTTCAATTATTTGTAGTGTTATTATTATTTAAAAATCTTATTAATGATGATTTATTTTTTATTTTCTAAATTTCCTGGTAGGAAGGAAAATATTTAGTAACTATGTTTCATGCCAAATCGAGTTTTGTTTCGGACCGCTACACTAATATGGTACTACCCTACGATGACAACCCCTTCGTAAAACCTTATAACATTTTCATTTTACCTTAAAAAAAAATTATATTCAATGGACTAAGATAATTAAAAAATTACAATCCGTTTACCAAACACGAATCCCCTTCTTAACTAGCTTTGAAGTTAATTAACCAAGTAACTTGCCAGCTGCTCCAAGAATTAACTTTTAAAAGCATTCGCACCAGCTTATTTAAACAAATTGTCTATTTTGCAGCATAAAATTCATTATTTTTATTTTACAGATTATCTATTTAACTACTTTCTACAACAGATTATCTAAAATACAGTTTCTCCCTGCAGCAGATTAT
>MKEJ01025773.1:0-11812 GCA_001753735.1 Embelia ribes
TCAAGAGATTGAGCCTGCAAGTGCGGTTGAACATCAACAGCCCAAGAATAAAAATTATCTCCATTATTTTTTAAAATTTCAAAATCGCGTTTAGTAATATTTCCTATTTTTCTTAAAAGAAAAAGTAACTTTTATAAGTTTGAGGGTAATATAGAAAATTAGAATAGTAGTAGGGACTAAAGTATAATAATACTAAAAAGCTAAGGGCTAACTAAGTAAATAATTAAAACTTTTAAAAGTTTCAGCAGAAGACTTAACTTTGTATAAAATAAAAAATTCAAGATGTTGACTTTTTTCAAAAGAGCAGAAAATTTTTAGGTACTGGTATTGGTATTAAATTTTTAACAGAGTTGAAAAAAATATTTTAAATTTTGGTAGAAACTCGTGCTGATAATGTGTTATAAAATTATATAATAACTTTTTATAAAATGAGCATAAAAGTAATATGAACACGAGAATTACGTGGTTCAGCCTCAAGTTTAATTTTGGAGGTTAAACTTGAGCTTAGTCCACGGGAGAACGGGTATGTGTTTATTTAGATATGAAAAATCTTGGGATACAAGAGAGGGTAATATTTAGAGCACTCTTATTTTATTTCTATTTTTCTCTCTATTTTTCTCTCTGTCTTTTCTCTTTCAAAATACTTTTTCTTCTTTCTTTTCTGCTTACAAAAGTTACAAATGAGAATAAGGTATTTATAGGCAAAAGTGTGGACAAAGGGGGAGATGAGATATTAAATGATGAGCCATGATTGCATTATGTATAGTATTTTCATTTAATGATTTGGTCTCATACTTGCATCAGCCACAGTAAAAATCAATTATTTACAACAATACCCATATAGAGAGATTTTTCATTCTAATAATTGAATGACATCAGAAAATACTACTAGGCATACTGGAGTTTTTTTATCTACATGAAATAGGTGGGCCTCAAAATTACATAATTGATCCAGCTGTTTTCATAATTACTTATATGGTACACCTCGAACAATTTGCCATATAATATGTCTAATTGTTCAAAATATTTTAAGTTATTTGACACATGAAGTGACGAATTAATCAAAATTTTTCTAAGCCATATTTTGCCAACTCATGTGGGGAATTAGTTAAAATAGTAATTTGCCACGCAAATTGCATCTGTGTAACTAATTCTCTGAATAAGTTGGCGAAATATAGTTAAGAAAAATTAATTAATTCGCCATTTCATGTGTCAAATTGCTCAAAATATTTTGAGCAATTTGTCATATCATATGGTGAATTTGATGCACCACATATATAATTATGGAGACAGATAAACCGATTACGTAATTTTGGGAATCACTTGTCCTATCTGATTACAAAACTCACGCATGCCCTACCTGCTACTGTCGAGCCAGGTTTAGACTAAGTGGTGTGTATGGAAGCAAACTCATCTTTCATCAATCTCTTATTTTTAAGAAATGGTATACCAATTTAAAATTGTTACCCAATTTTTTTACCCGCTCACGTGGTAAGGAGAATATTTAAATGCGATTGGTTGTTAGTTGTATTGCATTAATGACTTGAATAGATAAATAAAGGAGACCAAATTTATACCTTTAATACTAGTTGGATTAAATTTTTTTCAACTGAGGGGCCACAGTGAGAATTTACAAAAATTTACGAATTTAACATATAAAACCTTCAAAATATCTGAGGCTGGGAGTGTTGTGATTCTCTAGCCCCTTACGATCCGTCAGTAATCACATACTTGTCATTGTTCAAGTAGATATTTTTCCAACTATAGAAAAACGGGATGTATTTATTTTTATGGAGACAAAAAAATTTACTTAAAAATTGAAGGGCCAGATATTAATTCAACTTCTAAGCAAGAGGGGAAAAAAGTTTCATAGGCAACCAAATAAGCCCTATAACAATATAATGAAGCGGATGAAAATTTTATTTATATACATGTATTCATACATTGACATTGATACATAAGAGGAAAATTATATTTTTCAAATTTTATGCAGTAATATTACTTCAATAAATTCTCATTTCTTTCACAAATTATGAATTGTGCTAAAAATTCAAAATTACAACCAAAACAAGCCCTATAACTTCCTTAAGTAATTCTCTTTAAACTCCTATTTTTTCCTCCGCAAATTATGAATATACTAAACAACTTTACTCTATAAACCCAGAAGACTACCTAAAAAGCATACTCCTACTATTTATGGAACTATATTTTAATAAATAAAACTAGAATTAAATTTGTATCCATCGCCGGAGTACTAATTAGTATACAACCAGTGTTGTAGAAGCATGACACATGTGGATTATGCATGTAGAGTCTACTAATAACTATCAAATATACCTAGCTATGCATCATACATTTACACATGCATGCTCATCAATTCGTATATTGGCGGTAAATAGAAACTTGACTAAAAGAAAATAGTACAATCCAAAATACTCTCTTGTCTACAAATAACATTTTTTATTTGAGATGTTCAAAATTAATTGCTCACTTTTTATTTTGTCTTGGTAAAAATTAACATATTTCCATCATTATCACTCATAACTAATGTAAGGCCTTGTGAATTACGGGGAACCAACTTCGTAATATTACCAAAGTTAAACTGAAAGTTAATTACTCTCTTCCCAATCCTACGTTTTATTCTTTTGTTCACCAAACACAGGGAGAGAGGGAGATAATGGAGAGTTAGGGTTGCCGACACAAAATCCTAGAGATCGTGGAGAAGAAATAGTTAAATCAATGATTTAGAGGTGGTTTAGACTATCCTTATCGTTCTCGTCATTGTGGCGTATGGGTCTTTTCCTATTCGGTTGTGTTTGTTTGTAGTTGTTGAACCCCAAATAATCAAAGACGTGTATGATAATTGATTGTGGCTCTATTAACAAATTGATAATGAGATTTTGATCAGTTGATTGTATGAATCTTTTTTGTCGGTGTTCTTTCATAGTGATGATGTCTAGGTTTTCATTTTGAGCCTCTCAAGGGCATTTTCCTTTTATTCAAATAAGGTGCATGGCAGAATAATGGTTCAATTGTAATGAAACATATTATTTTTATTGTTTAGATATGGTTATTAATAAATCATACAGGTTGTAGGATGGTTTCATCATGTTTGGATGGCATAACTTCGTGTTTTGGTCGTACTTTTGTATGGTGATATTGTATTTAGGATGAAGGGATTTTCTTTCAGTTGAGATAGCTTTGGTCTGGATGAGATACCATTTCATCCGAATGAGATGGAAGTCGTCCGGCCAAAAGTCAAGTTGTTATGTTTTAGTTTTGCTTGTAAAAAGGGTCGAAACAATTAGAACATGATATCTAGTCGAGGTTTTGATGTTAGGTCATGTCAAGGTTGGAATAACAATGCGATTTGTATGAAATAGGAATAAAACATATCGTATATGATATGAAGGATGAAATTGATTTGAAATTCAATTGTTGTTAGTCACAAGAGTACGATTATTTTGTGGACTGTCAAATGGTTTTTTTGGTTGTCTAGTTGCATATTTGTTGGTTGTGGAACATGGTTGTGAGATTAGTTGTAAAATTGTCGGACCTGTCGAAGTAGTTTCTAATGTACATGACGGATGAATGGGAGTAATAGACCTATTATATTTGAGGATTGAAATATTACAAAATATTTACTTGAGAAAAACTGAAGTTAAACCTACATGTCATGCGAATGTTTGTTGTGATGGTTGGTGTAACACCCCAAAATTTGGTATTCCCTTGAGACAATGGAAAAACGGTCGACATATAGATTGAAACACTCGATTGTCACAACCAGTCGACTGATTAAGTAAAATAGTCGACTGATATGTGTTTTGACATAAAACTAGACAAGCGTCCAGCCACGTGTCAAGCCGGTAGAAAATGGTGCAACTCATGTATACACCTCTGTATGACCTCAGAGCAACAAATTTTTTTTTTTCTAACATTTCACTTTTTCAAATATGGAAAGATAGAGAGAGATTATAATAAAACCATGGAGAAATTGCAAGCCTTGATATAAATACAAGCCTAAACGAGCCTCTAAGAGCTAGTGTACTGATGATACTGGGTTAAACTTCCTATTGCAAGGTAGGATAGCCTCTGCCCTCTTTAGGTTTTTCATGTTTAACTCGCAAAGAACAATAAATTATTCACTCTTAGTGTAAAATACATATTATTAGAGCAAAACACTCGAAAGAGTGCACACGAGCCCCCACTAATTGGATGACAAATAATTCTTCTTATACTCTAAAGGATCTCGTGTTGAACTTATTGGACAAAATTTGAGGTAATACCATCGTCTTAACCTTGCAAAATTGCTTTTTTGGCTAAAACAGAGCCAATTAGTCGATTGATAGCCCTAATCAATATGTCTTATTTATTTTCATCTTTTTACCAACTATAACAGTAAAGTGAAAGGATTCATGTAAACAACCCAAATTAAAATCCAAACCCACTCCCAAATTATTAAGAACATTGTAAATTTTATTGCAGGAGATTAAAACTTTATTATAAAGGACTAGAGTCACATAAAAGTATTTACTCAAAAAACAAGACATTTAGTAGAATTTTCTGAAATTATGAGAAGTATTGTAGCCCACGTAATAAAACTTTGACTCAGTCAATAATCAAAACATTATGATAGAATTTGTTTCATCGTTGAAAAGCTCCCAAATACCAATATTTTGGGTAAATATGTCTCCCCAATCATTCACTTGACCGTCTTCAGCTGAAATATCACCAATTTCAAACCTACTAGCACCAACTTCTTCATTGACCCAATTATCTTTTATTGGCTCCTCAATTGAATTATTATCAATAGAGAATGTGAATGCGTTCGTATTAATATTTTCAAAATCAAGAATCATGTTATCCGGCCACCAAGATTCTTCATGATCCTCAAGTGATGACTTTGAAATTGGATTGGAATAGGTATCCTCAATTTGGAATAAATTTTCAACCCCGGAAAAAGGTGAACTCCTTATAAAGGTTTGAGGTCGAGGTCGAAAAATTTTGGTCTTCATCACTTTCTCTGTGTTCACTTTATTGCTCCCTTCTTTTTGGCATAAATGATTTTTCTTGAGATGGGTATTCCAATAATTTTTTATATCGTTCGATGTTCTTCCACATAATCTACCAGCAATTAATGACCATCTGAATTGATAGGGAAATAGATAAATAAGATAAAGAATCAATTGTTTTTCTTAAAATATGGAGCCACAAAGGCTGAAACAAACCTAATGAACTTTTCAAATTATCTAGTAATGAACTTGATGGAAACATGCAAGTATCACAAGAATTAAAAATGTTACTATACACACATATGCACGTATATATACATATTCATGGCTATAATGTCATGCTCGTGCAACGTGATTTGACCTTTAAACTTGTAAAGTAAAGGAAAATAGTACTATATGTGGAAGTGAAAAAGGAAAGGCATTCTTAGCCGTAGTTCTCATTTGTTTCTTAATTTGCCTTTATAATAAATATTTCTCCAACAAAAATCAATAATTTTAAAAATGTGCAACATCAGTCATATATAGAAGACTGTTTTAAAAATTGTAGTAAAAATTAATGCGGTAACACTAACCTGTTGCCAAGCAGCTTATGAAGCCTAATGATTAGATCAACTTCATCGGCAGTGAAATCGCCCCTCTTTATATTTGGTCTCAAATAATTCAACCATCTCAGCCTACAACTTTTCCTGCATCTGTTCAAACCTGCCAGAATGAAAAGAAATTGATGATAAATAAATAAATAAAAGTGATTTTAAACAGTAAAGAGTGTTTTTAGAAGCCAATTTTTTGGTTTAAAACATTCGTTGTTTGTTTGAGTAACCAACATTTACGGGCCTAAGGCGACTTTTAAGTGGGTTTTTTTTTTTTTTTTTTGGGAAAAAAGAAAATAAAACTACATCATTTTTTTCATGTAGGTTGTTGTGAAAACTTTTTGCAAGAGATTTTGTTTTTTCAAAACCGAATACAAAGAAAAAATAGCAAAAACTAGGGCGTTGTATACATGGATAGATCTATAACATATGAGTAAAAAATCTATGGAGGGTGGCTGAATACATAAGAAAAAATTATACTATAAATTTAACAATAAGATTATAAATAATAAATTTTACATTAAAAATTTTGATGTAAAATATTTATAAAAATAAATATAAATTCTTCTGTCACTGATTCCATATGATTACCACAATCAAGAAAATGACAGGGAATATCGTTGACTTTGTTGAGAGAAAATTAGGTAGTCCCCCCCCGCCCCAATAAATAGGTAACTTTTTAATATGGGTTCAAATTCAGTGTTTATCATGTTAGAGGTGGTCCGATCATATCATCTTATTTGACACAAACTTTTTAACATTTAACCATTGTTAGTTAACCCACTATCTTCTCTCTCTCTATCACGCTTTCCCATCTTTGTACTTTTGTCCTCTGCTTATTCTCTCTATGTACAATCATAATTGGGGGGGTGTACTTTAGGTCGGGAGATGAGTGTCTCACTCAATTTTTACTAGCCTAAGGATGAAATATAAATTTTTAATTACCAAAGTAGAATTTTATAATAAAAATTATGGGATTAATTTTATAATTTTATTTATAAAATTATATTTTTATGTTTATAAAACATACCCCACTCTCACATTTTTATAAAAAAAATGTTAAGACTCTCTCCTTCCTTAAGGTCATTCCACTCCACTTAATTTGTTCCCTAAAATCCGTACATATAATTTAGAAAATATAGAGTCTGAGTTATTTTTTCCTATGGACACCAAATTGTGAATATAGCTATTTATTTTTGAGAACATGATAAATTTAAAGTGTTTCATATAAATTCATTTATATTGTTAATAGGAATTTTAATGTAAATCAGTTAGTTAAAAAAAAATAAAAATACTATGAAAATCATATCATTGCTGGTGTTAAAAGAAAAATGTAGATAAAGCTGATAAAATTTGGAAAATTTATCCCAAATATATATGAAAATGAAGAATTTTAATCAATTTAATACCAAGAGATAATATTTATATAGAAAATGAAATATACTTTATAAAATATCCCAGTTCCTAATGCTTTCATTTGAAGGCATTTGATTTCAAAACCAAACAAAATGTCATAATTATATAAGGGGAGGGAGATAAAGGTTAGTGCACGGAAGAGAAATAGTATCATACTTGTCAAATATAATAGATTGAGAATTTTATTGAGATGTGTGAAATAAATCATAAATACTCAACTATATATAGGGTTGATAAGTGTTGCGTAATCCAGCAACAAAGTCAAATCAAATTTCTATAATAATAATCTAAACACTATATTACAAACATATAATTCTTCAAGAAAATAATTAAATAAAATCAAATTTAATATATTTTTTTAATATTCCTCCGCAAGATGTACATGGAGTGAAACACAATATTTATCTTGAATATGAATATTTGTAACTTAACACCCCGCAATCTTCAATCTTTAATCAAGTAGAATTTGTACCCAAAAAAATATAGTAAGGGGAATAAAGTTTTGGAAGCTGACAACAACACGGCTTAGAATTATTACACCTACAGTATATTGAGGTGAGTATAACTAATAACAATAGTATACAGAGGTCCGATAATAATACTATCAACAAAAATCACACCTACTTTAGATCGATGTGGGTAAAATATAATCAATATTTATTTTTGGATTAAAAATTAATTACCATGGTGAAGTGAGAAACAAGTATAAATTTCATGAGCATTTAGAATATTATTTTTTTTATTTTGTGGAAGTTAAAGAAAATAAACAGGAAGGATTGTCAATTGCAACCAGTCCAAATTGTTGTATTTGCAACTGGTGACCGCTCGGCAGTAGTTTTAGATTTTAGGCCACATAAATCATAAGTTCTGATACCATGTCAAATATAATAAAGAGATAATTTTATTGAGATGTGTAAAATAAATAGTAAATACTCAACTATATATAGAGTTGATAAATCTTGCACAATAAGGCAACAAGATCAAATCAAATCTCTATAATAATAATCTAATCAAATTAAATAAATCTAAACCTTAGATTGGAACATATAATTCTTCTAGAAAGTAATTGAATAAAATCAAATCTAATATATTTCTTAACAATAAATCTTGTAGGTAATTTTGAATCAAATTTAAGGTCAGTATGTATAACATGTGTCTACGATCCATTGCACAGAACCTTTATGATCGATCAGAAATTTCTATTTTTTTAATATATTGGTTCAATCGATTGCCTAACATGGTTACGATCTATCAACTGAGTATTTCTGTGGTAGTTTAGAAGATTTGTATCATTTTGGGATTTTATTTCCTTGTGCACCCTATATATATTACCTAGAACTTGTATTAAGGTATGGAATCTAAAAACGCTTGTCATTGTAAGGCTCAAACAATTATTGAGGGTGCTTTGAAGGATTTTCAAAGGTAAAATCCAAGAGAGGTGTGAGACGGAAAAGATACAAGAGGTGTTCTTGGTGGATTATCTCAAGGCAAATTCTCGGGTAATCTAGGTGGTGAGCGAGAACATTTATTATAACATTTATCTAGTTACAATAAAACTTGTCGGGTTTTTTTACTGGTAATACTTTCCCCTATTATTTTGTCGGTATTCCTCTTTCTTTGTTTCGTTATCTTGCTTAACATTTTAGTGATTCTTTTTTGTTGTTGTTGCTTCCATAATTTTACGCGGATAATTGGTTCTACCCCAAGATTCTTATAGGCCAATTATGCACAACAAGTGGTATCAGAGATTGTATTAGCTTGGTAATCCGGTGATACCCCAACAAATGGTATCGGAGCACATAATTTGTACATGGAAGTGGAGCTATTGGCTTAGGGCTTGTTGCTTCGGAAGAAATTGTCATTGAGTACTCAAAGGACAATATTGTAATTGACAAATTCGATGGGATGGATTTTACTTTTTGGAAGATGCAGATTACCAATATTCTTTATGGGAAGGATCTGTGAAAGTCATTAAGATATAGTACAAGACAAGTGGGAGGCTTTGGATCGCAAGGCCCTTGCAATGGTGAGGTTGTATTTGTCATGTGACGTGGCCATTAACATTGCAGACAAGACAACAACCATGTCTCTTATGGAAGCATTATCAGAGATATATGTAAAGCCTTCCTCGGTAAATAAGGTACATCATATCCGATGCTTGTTTAATAATTGGATGGATGATGATACTTCAGTTTTGAAGCATGTCAATAAGCTCAAGAAAATTATCACCCAAATAAGCTCTATTGGGATTGATTTTGATGACGGGGTTAAAACTCTTAGTAGTGCGGTGAGGAAAACAAAGTTGAAGTTTGATGAGGTGCATAATGCTATCATAAATGAGGAAACTCGAAAGATGGATAGTGCTCTGCAATCATCGAGTTTCGCTCTTAAGGTAAAGGGTAAAAGGCGGAATGGTCAGTCAAGGAGAAGAGGTGACAATAATCAAAACTCCAAGAAAAATTCGAAGGGATGTTGGAATTGTGGACAAGAAAGGTGTTTCAAATCAGAGTATCCTTTATTGAAAGACGGCACATCAACGAATTTTGTAGATGAGGATAATGGAGATGCGCTTGCTATCATGGACATTTCGGTTGGGGATTCAAATTGTTGGATCCTGGATTCGAATGCTCTTACTATATGTGTTTGAATATGGCTTACTTTCACAAGTACAAGGCGGATGATGGGTTTTTTATTCGCATAGGTGATGACACGGTATATGACATTGCAAGTGTTGGAACAATAAATCTCAAGACATGTGGTGGTCTGAAAGAATTAAAGGAGGTAAGGTACACCACGGGTCTTACAATGAACCTTATTTCTTTATACTAGTGAGATGCCCAAGGATATTCTTTCAAGAGTCAAGGTGGAGTATTGAAGGTGCTAAATAAGGGGCGTTTAGTTTTGAGGCAAAAAAATTAAGGGTAACATCTATGAGTTGCAAGGGAGTACAATTGTTGGCGGAGTTGCGGGAAGGGTTACTTCTGCAGGTGGAGTAGTGGTTATAACTTTGGTTTTCTCTAAAAGCAATAGTTTCACGAATCCAAGTGCGGATGGAAGCAAGGCGTTTCATATCAATATCGGTAGTCATGAGATAGTGGTTGGCAAGGAGGATGGTGATTTCATCAATAGTCAACTGGATATCGCTTGGAAAGAAAAGGGTGCTGATGGTAAAAAGGTCATTGGCAAAGGTGCGATGATAGGCGTAAAATTGGTGGATTGGTTAGTCCAAAGGCATTTCGATAGGGTCTCATCAAAATCCGATATCTTGGATGAATTCGAAGGAATTTTGATTCATCGTACTCATCTAGGTGAAGAGGTGGTGGTTGTCAGAAAAGGGTTGAACAGTAGAGACAATGAAGTGCGATGAAACGTTTGGAGCCACCAAATTATTTAGTTGACTGGATGTTTTGCCAAAAGTGGAGATTGTTGGGAGATTAACTCAAATCTGGTGGACAAATGATGTTGGAAAATCGAAAACAGGAATCTCGGGAACCTTGTTGGCAATTTTGTAACCAAATTTAAGATCGATATGTGTAACACTTGTCTACGATTAATCACAGAGAGCCTTTATGGTTGATCATAATATATATATATATATATATATATATATATATATATATACATTGATCCGATCGATCGCTCAACATGGTTACGATGGATCGGTCGAGTTTTTCTATGACGGTTTAAAAGATTTTGTTTCTTGTTTGGATTTTATATCCTTATGCACCCTATATATACTACATAGAACATGTATTATGGTATGGGATCTAAAAACACTTATAATTGTAAGTCTTAAACAACTATTGAGGGTGTTTTAAAGGGGAAAATCCTAGAGAGGTGACAGACAAAAAATTCAAGAAATGTTCTTGGTAGATTGTCTCAAGGCAAATCTTCCGGTAATCTAGATGGTGAGTGGGAATATTTATTGTGACCTTAATCTAGTCATAATAAATCTTGTTGGATTTTCATTGGTAACGATTTCCCCAGTTATTTCGGCGGTGTTTCTTTTCTTTGTTTCGTTATCTTGCTTAATTTTTTGGTGATTCTTTTTTGTTATTGATGTTTATATAGTCTTGTGCGAATAATTGATCCTACCCCCAAATTGTTAGAGGTGATTATCCATAACATCCTAGTTTCCCCCCCGTTTTGATGGGCAGCTGCCAGCTGTGTGTGTGTATTTATATATATAGTTTTTATTTTTTTTGGGTCTTCTCTCATATTTAAGATTGTCGTGATTATTTTATTTCCTTTCTTATGGGCATCTTGCATTTTTATTATATATTTTTTGTCTTTCTCTTAGAACTAGGATTGTTATTATTTGGTTGTTATGAACGCAATATTTTATATTGCCTTTTTTCATGGGCTTAAGTAGGATGCTCGTTAGAAGGCTAGGCGTATAAACCTTGTATTAATATTTTTTGTGTTTTTTTTGCTGTGTTTTGTATTTCCTTTCTTTTCTGTTTTCTTTTCAACCATGGAATCTTTTTAATAGTCGAACAAATTCGGCTGATAAAAAGTATATGTATCAAAATATCATCAAGAAGACATAATTTACATATATATATATATATATGGAATGGATTAAGCAATGAATTAAAAATCGGACTGGATCGGACCGGACCGGCCGGTTCAAACGGGAACCGGTACCTAGGCCGGTTCGGTTAACCCTAAAAATCGGATATGCTTTGAACAAGTCCAAAACCGGTCAGACCGGTCCAAAACCGGTCAGACCGGTCAAAACCGGTCACAAACCGGTTCAGTTTTTTTTTTATTTTACCTATGGTTGTATAATTT
>MKEJ01025774.1:0-11224 GCA_001753735.1 Embelia ribes
TAAAGGAAAAGAATATATATTTTTTTTTCTCTATTTTGTTATTTCCAGCTTCTATTTATTGTTATTATTCAGAAATTATTTCATCAGTAGTACTAACGATCTAACATGTAAGTTATTAATCCTTGTGTTATATGTAACTATTTTCAAAAACTTGCTAGGGATTATTATAAATATTATTTATGTATTAGTTATGATGCCAAACTAGTATACCTTCAAACCGATGAAACCGTCTGAATCGAACCACTAGTGATTGGTTTGGTTTGGTTCGATTTTTCTTTTTTTCTTTTTCTAAACCAAACCACTCGTCACATTGGTTTGATTTTTAATTTTAATCCGAAACCACCTGTAATCAGTATACCATGCAGCGTTTGAACTTGATTTGTTCCATACGAAAACATAATTTTCGGTTATATACATTTCACCAATGCATATCGCAATGCTTAGAAGAGTTAAAAAGCTGTTTTCTGATACTACTGGAAAATGGTAAAGCTTTGAACCATCCACCGGTAACAAAGGAACATTTCACAGGCAGCAAAATTACATAGTTTCTTAGAACATTAAGAAATAGTACGGTTCACGATCTAATATAAGATATTGCAAGTGGATAACAATTCAAGAAATTAACTCGTGGACTTGAAACGAAACAGAACTCAACATAACCATCAAACAAGACACCGAACATAGGTTTTTGTCAGGTGTTAAATACAAAGCACGATGAAACTTCCTTACAAGAAATAATTAACTCAACCACAGCCGTCTTTCTCAACAGTATCCTATAATGAATCACAGACTTCAAACAAAGAGACAACATTTACTCTTACATTAACCAAGCAAGCAAAACACATTAAAGACGTAATAAACATTAAAAGCGTAACGCGCACATCCCAGATAAAGCCCCATTCGATTGGTCTGCATAATCCACATCGGCTACATAACTGGAATGCACTCATCGCGACTTAATGCTGATCAAACCTTGTTCTTGGTTTTTTCCGAGGCCCTGGGAGCTGAAAAAAGGATAGATATAAAGTACTTTAGCCTTATTCTTGGTTCAAAATACATTGCCGCAAAAAAAATAATATGAACATGACTTAAAAAGATTTTAGGATCTGGCAGCTCAAACTCGCAACTCAAGTCGTACAAGGAATCTCTTATTGGAATCTCTAAGGATGATAAATTCATGTTGTTAAGTAGTTGGACTCTTTCTTCTTTTCATAGGATCTTATAATCCTAAAATCAGGTCCATTAATCCCCCTCAACAATCCATCGTAAGATTAAACCAATTTTTTTCTAGTATTATAAGTTTTGAAATAACACTATTCACACAAGGTTCCAGTTCTCGGAAACAGGAATAGTATATAATTTGAAAGCGCCTGATTATCAATGAATTTATTGGACTATGATATATGTCATCGAATACTCATTTTAGAAGACCCACCAAAAGTAGATCATATTCTTCGAATCACGAGACACTTGTTGGCACAATTAGAGTTGAATGAATCAAGAAAATAAAGATACAAACCTAAACCAATAGCATCAGAACCCTTCATGATCTTGAGCCTCTTGCACGACTCAATAAACATCCTGCAAAAAATAAAATAGCAGATAAAGCTTGTAGCGACGTTAGCAACTACAATATTGTAACAACTATTTTGTAAAGGTTAGATTTTTGGAAGAGCAACTATGAACTTCGTAATCGGCACAGCCAACCGTGCAGCTAATTGAAGGCACTTACCGAAGAAACTTAATATCTAACTTGTTTAGCCTCTTGTAAACTTGTTTTCGCCAAAACAAACTATTCAAGGAGTGCAAAAGTTTGTTTCCTCAAAAATCAAAATTCTACGGACTGAACATGTGAACGATTTTTAATCAATTTTGAATCTTGATGTATCTAAGATTTTATAAAACAATAAGATAATATATATTTACATATATGCATGTTAAAAAATTAGATGAAAACATCAAAGATCATGAAAGCTTACTCCCAGGGGACATCTCCCACAAGCATCCAGTCACCATCCTTATCTTCGTAAGTAACCACATACTCCGACCCATGCAAAATATCCTTCAACTTGATTTCACTCATTTCCTTCCCTGGAGTTCCATTGGATCCACTTTGACCTGAAAATATAATGAAATAGCAGCAACTGAACACTTGACACATCAATGCATACTGGAATATGGTATGGGTTAAAGGGTTTATAGGCAATAAAGTTAGCATTAGAGCACTTGACCTCTTTTTAAATGCATTTTAGTAGTTTTAAAAAAGGTTAGAAAAGCTCGAGGAGCTTCATTTTAAGTAAACATTAATTAAACTTGAGATATTTGATCGAGTAAACCTTTTATACACTTCATATAGTTAAGTCCATCTACAAACCAAACATGATAAATTTCTTAAATCGCAATCCACCTTTTTTACAGATTGACATGACACATGACCACGATACCACTGATCCCAGTTAAAAAGGTACCTTCATTAAATGGAGGAGATCAGTACACTCATACATACGAAAGTAACTAATACCTATCAAAATTTGAAAAATGTAAGATAGATCACCTATTGTGAAGCAGCTGAACATTTTCTCCAGAGCAGAAGAAAGTTCTCGGTATGTGGTGTACAGCCTCAAATCCACCTTCCTCAGATAGGGAGCACCATCCATGCTAACTTTGACAAACAGTGCACCTGCCCCTGGCTTGCCATCAACTTCATCATTGTTCTTTGATGAGGTGGTGAGCGTGTTTTTCCTATAAGACCTTATAGGAGGCCACCCAACTACCTGTGCCCTGCAATAAGTCAAAGATAGGCAAACAATTAGTACATAATCAGATGGCTCCATTGAGGCATGTTTCGCAACACACATGGAGACATGTTCTATATGTATGCATCAAAATCGAAGAGGGCAGTCATGCTCACTTGGCAGCAGGTGCACTAGCATTGTTGTTGGAAGACTTTATGTTAGTAGGAGTAGTCACATTGGAGGCACGAGGTCGTTCTTGTAACACCTTCGAAGGGACTTCATTCGTCATATTCGATTGAGTCCCAGAAAACATCCAATTCCCTTCGGCAAACACAGAACCTTTGATCTCAGAGACGCCATCCATGGCATCCGAAAATACCCTCTTGTTTCCGGAAACAACATTCTTCTGAGCAGATGCAAAGATTCCCTCTTTCGAAGGGATCAAAGGGAACAGGGGCTTCTCCTCGAATTTCCCCAAGTTCAGCTCATTGGGCTCGGAATCGCGCCCAGGAGAGAGAGATCCAGGTAGACCGAGCCTTAACTCGGTAGCCTTCAAATTCAGATTGCTTTTTCTTTCATCTGACACGCATGAAACAGGTGAGCTGTCAACCGAAGAACAATCAGATAGTCCCAGATAGTTTCTTTCTTTCAATCCAAAACTGTTTTCGGATGTGATTGCAGAGGCATTGCCCTGAGCTTCTTCTTCAATGCCTGACAGTGGTGGAGTCATCGGATTCCAGAATTCGCAAAACTTTTTAACCTGGTGAAAGAATAATCATTAGGTAATTTTTTTATCTCTTACCTTGAAAGTGGTTATTGTTAAATCATTTGGAAAAAAAAATGATTAGGAAATGCTTCTTGGTATCTATGTAGCTCCTCTGTGCATGGCTAAGAACTATTGTTGATTTATTCAAGTTCTATGAGAAAAATCAGCTCTAAAACAAAATCTACGGAAAATAAAACACCCGAGCATAAGAAACTGAAAACGCAGAGAAAACAACACACGAAGCGTACGTTGCTTACATACTTGAAAACCAGTTTTATAAGCCGGGTACTACTTGTTTTATCTCCTTTCATGGTATACAAGCATGCCATTATATGGCACTAAATAACGGGATCTCACAAACAAGTCATGAAAACTATCGCACAAAACAAACACTTCAGCAGATCAAAATAGATGTACAAGATATAAAATAATTTATGACTGATCGACTGTTTTTTTCCAATAACTAATTTCTTGGCGTTTTGAGAAAACACCAAGACTAGTCTCTGATGCTGCATCCGGTATAAATAATTGCATTTTTGGAGATGAAAATGACAGAGAGAGAAGCTAAAAACAGTAAAGATGAAGCCGCCTTGCCGCCCTCCTAAAACTTCCAAAAGTCAACTGTAAACAGATTAGGGGAAATATCTATATTCGAGTGATTTCAACATCATAATGTCCTATATATTAAATCCCAAGGCAGACGATAATTGGAACGCAACAAAACTATTGCCTCTAAATTTTGAAAACAAACCAACCAGACCTAAATCCCCAATTTACATAACTCCAAAAGACTTCATTTTAATGAATAAAACGAATTTCAGCAACATTTACACCCAAAAAGGCCAAACCAATAATAATAATAATAAAAAAAAAAAAGTCTCTAATTCGAAACCGTGATCTGAAAGGTGAATTTCCAATACCTAATTAAACTTTCCCAATAATTACAATTTTCCAAATTTTCAATGCAGTGTCACTAGATCTAGAATCAAAGGGCACACACTAGCATCATATCATATCATATCACTGAAATAAAAATGTCTAATACAATAAATAATTTTACCCAAAGAACAATTTGTTCAAATAATTGTCAGAAATGATCCACACAAGCATAAATAGATATAAAACCAGAGGAGCTGATTAAGTAGATACCCACTAAAAAAGAAACTTTTTTTTCTTTTGGGTTATCAAAATGAACTATTATCTTACAAAACCAAAAAAATATGCTAATTATTTTGCATATGCAAGAAAATACAGAGGCAAATTACACATACCCAGAAAAGATTTCACAGTCCACTTGGAGAAGAAATTGATGTAGGCTACCAGATCACAGCGAGAGAGAGAGAGAGAGAGAGAGAGAGATTAGGGTCCTTCCATTAACTAGAAAGCCAACAAAAGCTTAAGCTGTCCACAAGCTGAGCAAAGGATAAAAGGCCAATAGGGGCAAATGGGAAATTTATTGAAAAAGTAGTGTTGATTTTTAGAGATTTTGGACGGCTGAGATGGGTTGGAGACGGAGGATCTGGACGGTTTATCTGAGAGTTATATTACTGTTTTTGTTATTGTTTTGTCTTTCCATTCGGTCATAAATTGCGCGGGTTTCCGTGCTGATATGACAAAAATACCCTCACTCACTGGTAGTTATTTTACTCAGAAAATAATTAACACTCCAAAAATCATGATCATATAATCCTGAGTGATAAATTTTGAGTAAAAGAAAAAAAAAATATTTGAAAAAAATTATGGGAATTGTTTAATTATTGCACCTTCTAGATTTGTTGCCAAAACTTTGAATTTGCCATTCAAATTTATATCAGGAATGTGAGATGACTCTTTCTTATTTCATAGGGATTGAGCAATATATGATTTTAATTCCTTAGTTTTTTCATGAGTTTACACTTTAAAACGTCCCAATTAGGAATAGAATATTAGAAGGAGAAAATAAAAAGAATTGTACTTTTTACAACAAAGAAAAAATAATATGAAGGCTTGTGGTATTTGTAAAAAATACAATATAAAGGTATATACACTCAAAGATGAAGTTGATTCTATTTAAATTCTACAATACATAAATAATATTAGTTTATCTTGCAGAACTTCTCCATTCAATCTTTACAAATGCAACGAATAATATTAACGATGGTTAGGAAATTTGGCGAGTGACACCAATTACATACTTATAACTTGACAAAACGCTAAGTTGACCTTTTAACTGGACAAAAATGGGTTTCAATTAACTGGGGATATTATAGCTATGAACATCATTTGATTGCTTGGCAAAATAGAAATATTTTTTATTGCCAACTAATTCGAGAGTATACCCTTATATTTATATAGCTTGAGAAAATTTTCTTTTCAAGATTTTTTACCAAATTAATTTGGATTGAAACCTCACCATTGAAAAACCAAACCAAATCAAGAAATTAACATAAATGACGACGACATACCAAAGGAGAAAGGGAAACATTTGTTTAGACAAAAAAATCAAATTCAACCACTCTTCCAAAATTGATCAATCGCATAAAAACTAAAAATTCTCAAGTGCCAAATGACCACTGTACCCCCACCCAAATTCCCAACCTGATTAACCACCCATCACAACAGCCGTGTGGTAGGGTCCAGCCCCTCGCCGTCAGGGGCATTTCGGTCAAAAACAATGTCAGCGTTCACCTGAGGGGCAGAGTGGGAATACAAAAGATAGAGGACAAAAATGGAGATAAACAAGAGAAACGAAGGGTAAAAGAGGGAAAACACCCTGGTCACGCAAAGGGGGCAATTAATTAATTAATTAATTAAAACAGGGGGGGACAGAGAAAAACAGGGGGAATACTAATTGAAGGGGGACAAGAAAGTTGCATTTGAAATTGGTTTGCCGGGTGGTGACCCTGACATCTAACCTCCCCCATTTCTCTCTCCTCTTTCTATAAGAGTTTTTTTAATAACAATAATTATTCACTCTTTTCTTTTCTTTTTTTTAATTAATAATTTCTTTATATTAAAAAGTTTTTTGTTTATTGTTTTTCTAAATGGGATAAATTATACTCCACCATGTCTGCTTGAGGTTTTTGGATATTTAAGAATACACTTTGAGAGATCTGAAATTACTCTCCACTTTATTTCTTACTTTTTTTATTATTATGAAGTTAATAATTAAAAAAATATATATTAGAGAAAGGTTATCTTATTTTATATTTAAAAAAGTACTCTGTTTATGTATATAATATACAATCTATTTTATAAAAAATTAAAAGGTTGAGAACGGGTACTAGTTAAGGGTATTTAGCTAATTTTATTAGTCATTTTTTTATATATAAGTTGATTTTCACTTTGTACTAAAAATTTTGGAAGTAAACTGTAATGAATACGTAAATATCATGGAAATAATGAAATTTCAGATGGATTAGAAAATACTCTTAAAATTTTAAGGAATATCATCGGACAAGTGTGTGATCAACCCTTCTAACTAAGTTTGTGAATTGCAAATTCTTGGTTTGGATATGTTGGTTGTGCTCCCAACATTTTTCGAGTAACTTGAGCTCGATTTAAGAACTAAACAAGTGGAGTCAAGTTCGGGTAAATCTTTATTTTTAACTTGTAATAAGATGTACTCAATCTGCTCGTGGTTGTTTCGAAGCCGAAGCCTCTTACAAAAAGAAGTCCAATTTATCCACTAGAGCAATTGGCTTCGTTTATTTATATATGCATATAAAATTATGTGGCAATATAATTTTCGAGCTTGATCCGGGTCAAATTCAAGGGTTAATATTTCAGCTTAGTTGAACTAAATCTCGTACTCGGGTTAAGTTCAAGAATGCCTAATGCTCGGTTCATTAACACACCTAACAACATAATTTATGTAATTGTATATTAGTACGTTGAAACCATTGATGAAGGACACAGACGTGCATTAGGTTGGATTATACCATTTTGAGACCCAAAAAAAAAAATAATCAAGCCTAATTATCGTGTTGGCTTTATTTTGTTAAAGAATTAATTGTTGTTATTGACATCTCAAACAAAATCATATGAATTTTAAGCTATACTTACATCTTGGCCTTTCCAGCCCATGGGGGCCAACAAAGGCTCAATTCTAAATATGTACTAATAAATCTGTATAAGTGCACTAATATGATATTGTGATAAAGTTTATCTTAGTTATAATTTTTGAAAATATATTATTCAACTTGTAGAGGTAAATATTAATACCTTTAAATAGAAAATAGCAGGAGCTATTTGATACCAATCCCTTATAAAATTTTAGTTCTAAGAGGTATACGAAACAAAATATCGTACTGATGCAAGTTCAGAGGTGCAACTTGTAACGAACTTTAGGCGCGATTGACATTTCTAAATGCTATACCAATGTTAAGCGTCTTCGTCTAAACTTAAGGGAGCATTTGGCTAAGGGTATGACTTACATGGATCGAATTAGCTTAATTTGTTATACGTATCAACATGCCATATGTTAAAAGATGTAATTTCATTAGACATTATCGTTAGCATACATTTGTAAATGCATTGGAACAAGATACTCTTCATGGGATCAAACCAAATCGTGTATACACACAGTATCGTAATATAATGGAATGATATTTCTCTCTTCTCCACCATTTTTTTTCTACCCTTATAGCTACTTAATTGATTTTATTATTTGTATAAATTTCCATCATGTTTGTAAAATATTTGTGTTAAACTTTTAGTCTCACAATCATCATTAATTGCCAGTGCCCATTTTGCACGCTTGTTTACAACCTAATCATGTGCTATACATGTCATATGTCTTTAAGAATTTTATTACTATATTTTTTTTCTTTTTAATTGGGCAGTTTATAGCTTATACAGATCACCCTGCGACTTCGCTTACATCAGCCTATATCATTTCCACGTCATTGGATTAAAGATGTACAAGGCTATCCATGGAACGGCATCGTTTAGTTATGCGAGGTTTCACTGACCTAGAAGCTGAAAAAATAAAAATACGGATGCAGCAAGTTAATAAATTGTAAAAATAGATTTGCTAAAAATTCTATCAAAAAATAATAATTGCATTTATCCAGCTAATCCACACAAAAAAAAAAAATATGGTTTTATGCTTTTATCCATTTTGGTAATTAATTTATGATAAAACAAATAAATTTTATTTCTAATTTACTACCCATTAAAATCTTGTCATATGGAACAAACTCGTTCCAAGTATCTACTCACTTGTACAACTTCTTAGCTACACGATTAAAATTTAATTTACATAGTTATAATTTATGTTATATATATATATATTTACATACGTGCATTAACTTTCTAAATATTCAATGCAGTAGTCATACTAAGGTAATTATTATTTCCAATTACTGTTCACCTAAACAATTTTGTTCCAATTTGTCAAATATAATAAAGGGATAATTTTATTGAAATGCTTAAAATAAATAATAAATACCTAACTATATATAGAGTTGATAAGTTTTGCATAATTGGGTAGTAAGATCAAATCTCAAATCTCTATAATAATAATGTAATCAAATTAAATCAATCCAAATACTAAATTGAAAACATATAATTCTTCTAGAAAGTAATTGAATAAAATAAAATCTAATATATTTTTTAACATCCCCCACACCCATAGGATAAATATGGAGGGAAACACAATGTTCATATTGAATATGAATACCTATGATAGATCGAAGTGAGTATAACTAATAACAATAATAGATAGAGGGCCGATAACAACACGACCAATAAAAACCACACCTACATAGATCGAGGTGGGTAAAAACGTAATCAATATTTATTTTTCAATTAAAGATTGATTACCGTGGAGAAGAAAGAAACAAGTATAAATTTCAGGAGGATTTATTATTATTATTTTTTTATTTTGTGGAAGCTAAAGAAAATAAACAGGAAGGGTTACTAAGTCCAAATGGCGGTACTTGCAACTGGTTATTTATAATACAATAAGAGATAAATATGTAAACATAATAAGATCACTCTAAATCTAAATATTATCTAATCAAATCAATTAAACCAAATCAATCATAATCATAACAAATCAAATCAATAAAATAAAATAAAATCTAATATATTTGTTAATATCCCCCACAAGATAAACATGGAGGGAAACACAATGTTCATATTGAATATGAATACCTACGATAGATCGAAGTGAGTATAATTAATAACAATAGCATATAGAGGACTGATAACAACACAATCAATAAAAACCACACTTACATAGATCGAGGTAGGTAAAAACATAATCAATATTTATTTTTCAATTAAAGATTGATTAACGTGGAGAAGAGATAAACAAGTATAAATTTCAAGAGGATTTAAGATATTAATTTTTTTATTTTGCGGAAGTTAAAGAAAAAATACAGGAAGGGTCACTAAGTCCAAATGGTGGTACTTACAACTGGTTGCCGGTAGGCGATAATTTTAGATTTTAGGCTGCATAAATCGTCGGCTCTAAATCTAAATATTATCTAATTAAATCAATTAAACCAAATCAATCATAATCATAACAAATCAAATCAATTCTAATCTCATAATATCTTTAACAAAAAAAGAGGGCATACACACAAGGACCTGTCTTTTTCGGGTAATGTTTTCCTATAACAAATCCTTTCGCCAAATGTAGCTGTTATATATATAGACAAACATACCGTAGTAGAAGGATCTTACGGTGTTAATCAGATGGCTTTTTATGCAGCGGCCTTGATATGCGAATGCCTTAGCTGCGATCTCGGATATCAAACCAAGAAGCGCAGAAAATATGATCTTAATTTGCTCTGAGCAACAATCAATGGCCACATCGACGTCCCACCTATATCGATATCACACTCGAAAACAACTATTTGATCCAAAGAAATAATAGTAAAAGCAACGCAAAAGAAGAAGACAAAAAAGAGACGTACTTTTGTATCAACTGAATTAGATTCTCCAACTCCTCCACCGAACCTCCAAAATCAAACAAGTCATTGACCAATGTCACGAGCACCACATTTTTGGCGCACGATACGCGAGCATCTGATAGCTCGGGAGAGAAAATGATAGCTGCGGCAGAGTAGTACCCATCTGCTGACACGGCAAGGACGTCAAACAACATTTACACATCTCGTACATCATCAAATTCAAACACTCGAGGCAATTTTTAGTATACGTTTATGCACCTCTCGAGGATTTTGAGTTCTTCACGATGTATGGATTGCAATGTATTGAAATCTTCCACCGCCAGTTTTAGGAAATCTTCATTTCTAATGTTTCGTGAGCTGTAATAAGGAAAACAAAATGACGAGTCATCAATTGACCGGAAATATGGAAGGGTTTACCGCAGGAGAAGGGTCTAGAGTGTTCTAGAAATTTTAATAGGGACTGAATTCGAAGTTTGTGACTTTTCATTGAGTTGCTTTTGTCATGCATAAAAAAGTTATTTGTGTAGTGAACTTTGGCATGGGAATAAAATTTGAAGCATTGGAAAGTGTTGAGTTCTTCTGTTCTGTTTCTGAGCTGTCATTTCTACTTAAAATCTCTATCGAAATTATTTTCGATCTTCACCTACGCTGCGTCACGAAAAACAAAAAGTAAATCGAAGCAGTTGTTGGCAAAGAAATGTTGTCAAAATAGTGTTGGAAATTTTATCTTTCGTAAGTGGTCTAAGCAATTAACTTTTTCAATGTACTATATGAAGTGCTTTTTAAACAGAACATAATTAGCATAAGTTGATAACCAACTT
>MKEJ01025778.1:0-16032 GCA_001753735.1 Embelia ribes
AAATAGAAATAATGGTTTTCATGCTATAAAATAGATAATTTGTATAGATAAGCTGGTGCAAGTGCTCTTAAGTGTAGAAATAGAAAATCGAAAGATTAAATTCATGCTAAGATATTGATTACTGCAAGAAGAGGTATGTCAATGTATATACTTGTATACATATAAAACCTACACACACACACACACACACACATATATATATATATAATAAGTTTTAAGAGATGGTCTATTAATCTAAATATGGTGAACATAAAATTTCTTATTTCATTAATGATTTTTACGCAAAGCTTAATGTACATTCAGAGAATACAAAATTTTATATAAATTCAAAGCTCCTAATTAACCCAAAAAAATTACAAGAATTACCAAAAAGATATCATGAAATATCAAAAACTAATTACAAGAATAGAGTACTTCTTTATACAATCCGTGCATCGCACGGGGTTGACACTAGTGTATAGTATATATTTAAGATGTAATAAAGAATATACAACGTATGTTAAATTCATATTAAATAAATTAAATTCATAAAATATTAAATTTAATTACAATGTTAATTACATATGCATGTTATTTAAAATGTGTGATCAAAAGTGTAAGAATTAAAATAAAAGAGGTCAAAATAAAACTTAAATTAAGTTTATATATGTGTTATTTGAAACATGAGATCAAAAGCATAACAATTAAAACTAAAAGGGTTAAATAGAAATTATCATATTCAAATTGTGAAGCTAAAAGTGTAAGAATTCAAAATTGAAGGGGAAAAATGAAACTATGCACGCATGTGCAACGCACGTTGATGGTTTTCGTTCAACTTTTAGACGAAAACCGTTAAATATGTACTAATTAAAAAATTATTTGCACGTTAGTGTATTAATTGGTAGAATTTAAAGGTTGATATACTAATTGGTCAACGAGTGAAATGTTGGTGTAGTAAATGATATTTAACCATTTCCTTTACAAAGAGTTTTTTTATGGTTAAATTCTTTCTTCATCTGAACATAAAACTATTTACTCCTCTATTAAAAAAATCTTTTATTTTATTTTAAGATTTTAATATAGCATGAGACATGTTTGATAGGGATGATGGATACATATAGAAATTAGAGAGAAAATAGGAGACGCATGTTGGATAGGAAAGCGGAACAATGGGAGTGAATAGGCGACACAAGTTACACTTATCGTTATTAGAGCGAAAATAGTTGAAAGTTCTATTTTTATATTAATAAGAGATGAATTTAATTTTAATACATGGACGATGCATGGATTTTCATACATCAACAGGCTTAGATGAATGACACATGTATTTGTAGTGGTTCTCACACATGAAAATGAGAACGTGTCTTTCATCCAAGGCGGATGGTAGTGTATGAAATCTCTATACCAATGGCTAATAAAAATTAAACTCATTAGAGATTTGCTTATATTTTTGTTAGAAACATTATTTACTATTTTACCTAAAGCAATAATTAAAAAATCAATTGTAGAAAAGAATAAAATAAATTATTACAAATTCTACCATCTTTTCCTCCGAAAAACATGATTTTTATAACGCAATGGAAGTTTGCAGTATTACAAATCTCATATTTGTGAGAGATTAATCTCTTTGAGACTTGTATGCCATAAAAAATGGCTTTAAATGCTTAATATGTTAAATACTAACAAAAAAGTGTATCTTAATCTCGTATTATTTGAAATACCACTTTTATTATCTTGAAATGAAAATAAATAAAGAGAAGTCTGTTGGATTTGTAAAATTTGATTGCTAGTGGTGCGATTAAATTGATCTTATGAAGGAATCCTAATCTGTAAGATTTGTGACTTTGTTTGTTTTCATTTTGAGATGAAAGTTGTATTTCAAACTAGGATTGTGAAATTAAATAGAAGTCACGATTAGAAAGAAAGTAGCCAAAGGTTCAAGTTTTACATTGCTATTTAGTTGAATTCGGTTGAACTTATTGAAGAGATTGTTTCTGAGTTTTCCCACTGTGAACTCTTAGATCTTGTAGTCTTTTGCTTAGTTTCCTCAATAATGTTGTTGCAGAAACTTGATTCAAAGAAGATAAATACTAGAAAAAAGGCGATGAGTCCAACATTTGAATCTGAAACACCACCAGCAAGAATCAAACGGGTTCTCACTGATGATGCCGGAGGCTACGCTTTCAAACCTTCCATTGGAGAATCGATGGTTGTGGATTACGTAGCTCAACAATGGGCCGATAGATTTATGATATCAATCAATGGCGATAATTGTACTTCGCAAAGTTTTGAATGGTGAAGACTTTTTAGCGTTTTCTTTTCCCTTACTAATACTAATTTATTATATCACTGATTTATTTGGAAAAATTCGAATTGATTTTTTAATTTTTCGTGAGCAGTTGATTGATTGCAGAGAAACTCAGGGTTAACAGCTGATGCAAATTGGATTAGGTGTTGTCATTGTGTATCCTTAGGTGTTCTTTTTCATTTGGTTTGGTTAGGATTTTAGTTGCCCGACACGGTAGACCATTTACTATGTGATTCTTGAATTTTTCTTCACTTCGATTGAGTTGTATATGTGCACAAATTTAAGTTATGGTGCTAAATGGTTTGTTTATCGCAATTAAAGCTATTCCAGTTTCTGAAGTCCAACGCCACTCGTGTTGTCATAGACAGCGCGCAAGAACCTTATCTCATGCATTCATAATTCATCTACACCTTTTTGCGCCAAATGCAAGTTAATGCACTAAATTTTTGTGCAGTGTCCATATTGCTCGCACTCAAGTTTACTTTAAAAGTTGGATGTACGAATGAAACTCACATATAACTTTAACAAATTTGCCATACAGAACGACTAACCATGATTTTTTCTATATAAATTCTACCTCATAAGAACTGCAAAAATCATAGACGAATGGCAAAATCTTTGCTAATAGATGATCGAAAGAGCAAACGTAAACCCATGTTCATTGTCTGAAATTTTTTATCTCCAGAGGCTGAAAAATCTAATGATTAACGTACCATGTTTTCTGGTTCATTCAAACTTAAGGGTAGCTTGCAAATATAGCGCAGGTGAGGAGTGCTTCACAGGCTACATGTATTCCTACTCGTTTTTAATGAAAAGAAATGACCGATAATCAAACTTAAGAGCACATTTCTTCATATCAATCATCACTTCCATTCAAAATTAAGGGTGATTAAACCTAGTCTTCCCCATCAATTATGACAAGCTTTCAAAAGGAAAAGAGGACTCAAAATATTCATCAACTTAAAAACACAAAACTGGTTTTGAGATCTAAAGTTTCCACTTTTCACTTGGTCCTGTCAGATATACTAGCTTGAGAACTCAAATCATCTTTACAAACCTACATCCAATTTTTTCTCAAAAATGATTTACCAATAAGCTTAAGGAGGTAATTCACCAGAAATATATAGAGACAACTTGTCTCTAAGAGCCACAGCAGACTGGTCGGCGAATTCGCATATCTCTTGCTTATAACCTTTGTCATGGTGATGGGTCAGAGGTAACTCATCCAACGCTGCATCTTCCATATCGATGACGATATTATGAAGTATGCAACACACGAGAATAATCCTCGGTAATCTATTTTTATCTGGTCTCCACATTTTACCTTGAATAATCCTCCACATTTCCTTTAGCCTCGCCAACGCTCTTTGTGCCACCACACGGCTGGCAAAGTGCCTCTTGTTATACCCAGCCTTGACTTCTGAAACTTGTTTCCCTTGATATGGTGTGAAAAGCCAAGGCAATAGGGGAAAACCCGAGTCCCCAACTATATATTCCCGTAATTCTATTCCCTCCGATATTTTCATTTTTTTACCATTTAACCGCACCCCTTTCTCGCTTAGGTTGAAAAATTTTGAATTCCGAAGAATAGAGAGATCGTTCATTTTCCCAGGCCACCCTGTGACTACATCTAGAAATCTCATATCAGGGTCCACAACAGCCTGCAAGATCATACTGTGATTTTTCTCTCTATCGATCCACATTTTAGTTTCTGCTTCGGATGAAGACAAGAGCATATGTATATGGGTTGTATCTATCGCACCGCAGCAATTTGGGAGACCCTTGAGTTTTTTGAATTTCGATTTTATTTCCGATATTTCTTCTTCCATGGAAGGCCACTGAAGGTGGGGAAGCCCTTTTTGTTCCACAGCCTCGACGAAGCGCCACGTCACTTGAGAGATGGTTGAGTGCTTTGTACCAAAGAAATCAGCAACTGCTATTAGTGAGTCCCCAGAGCTTAGCCTTCTTAAGGCTGCGGCAACTTGATCGTACAAGGACATTTGTTTTCCTGTATTGAATACTAAGTGCTGCGAGTTGGCTGTCAAATGTTCTTTCACAAGTGAACAAATGTAGTCGAAGGTTTTATGGGATATCTTAAAAACAGACTCGAACCTATAAGAGCTCGCTGACGAAGATTGAAGACCTGCAAATTGGTGTGCATTCTCAGAGGCAAACTAACGCTTAGGATTTGAATTTTGTCAAAATAATATCAGTAGTCATCATTGGCTTGTGTTTCTCCTATCTTATCACAACAAGTAACAAATGAAGAACACATAGGAGACAAAAAGAAGCTTAAACATGTAAACTAAAGCATGCCAAGTTACATCGAAACAAAGGATTCACTCTTTTCACCTATGTACATTACCACATTCAACTAGCCTTTATGTTGAGTTCTTTTGCTGTTTTAGCCTAAATAAGCTAAAAGTTTTGAACTTAATGCTTCCATTTTTTTTGTTGGACAGACAAAAAAAAAAACTAGTTTTTTTGCTTAAAAATCTACAACCAAACAAACCCACTTTATCAAAATCAATACAAGCAGCCTATACTATAGTCATATTCTAACATATACTATACTCGTATTCTAACATGGTTACAGATTTTGTCTCACCCCAGCTAATCTAGTGGAGGAAAAACCTTCATCATAAATTGGACCAATAATTTAGCATGTAGATGTCTATTCACAATTGTGATTGTGTCTAGAAATACAACCAAAAACCTCAGCGGTGAAGACATTCACATTCGAAGTAATGCTAAACTATTGAGAACATAGTCTAATCTTGCCATAGATAAACAAGAAAGGAATTGATCTTTCATTCAAATCGACCAGCATAGATTGAGCATCCGAAACAAAAGGCAGTACGTTACAACAACGCTTATAAGTTTGCAACAGGTTATCAATATGGCGTTTCATATCATAACATATCCTTGTTGCAGCTCCTTGTATTGAAAAAAACAGGTTCAAGGGATATGCCCTATTTGTGAAACACAAATTTCATTATATTTTCTCATAGGGATGCTAAGTTACACACTTGTAATATCATTTCTATGAGCAGATCACTTCCTAGAACAAGAGGTTCTTCTTCTCCACATGCCAACAGTTGCTAAGAACTACATTGACCAGACGTCTAATGGAAGATATATTCATGGTTTAATGACTTCAAAACAATACAAGAAACGCATTTTACTTGTTTGATGAAAAAATAGATTAGCAATGCAATTAGATCTACTATATCTACACTGCCGTGCCCATTTTTGGCCACTCAATCGAAAGCAGTAGTGCAAATTTTAAATTTTCTACCTGAAAAAAACGATGGAAGACAATGGTTATTACAAGCTTGAGGGACTTCAGAGATTATCATACGGCACTTTCTGAGCCTAAACAACTTCCTAAGATTTGTTAGCAAAGCAAAATGGACTTATAATTAAACTTATTTTCAAACAACTAAAATGCTAGGGAAATGATGTCCCTTCTAGTTCTATACCATAGTCATATTTTCTACCCAATGATAATCCAGAATTAAATTGAACCCATTTATAAAAGTCCAACACGTCATCAAATAAATCATGCCTCAAGGAAATCTCTGTCAATTCACAAACTACAATAGCAGACATAACAAAGCAAGGGTAAATATGACCACATATATATGAATACAAAGTACAAACCAGGAATTCTCTTGGAGAAAGCATCCCACCAATCGCCAGAGCCTTCCTCAGAGGAGCCAGAAACTAAGGCGCTGTTTGGTTCAACCCTTTTCCTCTTTTTAATCTTTTTGTACCCTTTCACAGGACCCATCACCCCAAATATACTAAATATGGCCCCAATTGGATCAAAATCCACAAAAGATACTATCTTGAAACAACCAAATTTACCAAAACCTTGTTAGAATTCACATAAAAGACAATACCCATTTGCTATGACACAAGATTCAAACAAACAGAAAAACGCAGATCATATACCATATAAATGCAAAATTTGCAGTGTGTCAATGATATTTGTGTGTGTTTAGAGCATGCAAATTCCTTCTATAAAGTTTCTAAAAGAGTTTATTGAGATATATATATGTATACAAGAGTGTCGTGGGGATTGTGGGGTTTATATTTTTGTGTAAAACAAATGTGGCCAGAGAAAAATAGAAACCTGGACGTTGGCAGAAAAATTTATGTGTCTACTCTCTCTCTACATGTTATTTTGGAATGGAGGAAAGAGGAGTTAGCTTGAGATGCTTGGTAACATTTTTCTGGTCTTTCTCTCGACAAAGAAATATTGATACTAATACAAATAAGAAAAAACTTGAAAAGAGAAAATACAATAGGGCTTTGGGCTTAACATATTCTAAAGGTATACAAATTGTATGGAAATGACAAAAGTGCCACCAAAAGATTCCTTGATGTTATGTTGGTTCGTAAATATGGTAAGTATAATGATGTGGCACAAATTAATAAATGAGATCATAACCTAGTTTATAGTTTTAGCAAACTTGGTTTGGCCGATAAAACTCATTGCTTTCGCAATCTATTTCTTTCATATATTCTTCATTACAGAAACCCGCACTTGAAAATCATTTCCGAGATATTTCCTTATTGCTAGAAAACTTGTAACTATAAAGTGTGTGTGTATATATATATATATCATGTTAAATCAATTTTTTCTACAACACCTAATACTATTTATTAAATTATTTTAAATTTATAACCATTTTTGTTATGACATATATGGCTTACTATTTTAAACCTATGTTATTTAAATCATTAATATTCTGGCGAGCTACGAATTGGTATGCATATTTTGAAATGTAGTACATTCCCTACCAAATCGATACATTTAACGAACCAAGATAATCCGAAACAATTGCACTGTTAAAATTTATTTTCGGAAAGAAATATAATATAGATAAGTAAAATATTGATATTATTTTTATTAGTTTCAAGTTTGAAATGAATAAATTTTATATTTCAAAATAATTACAAAAATTTAAATTAGATTTAACTAGATGTTGACTTTCACAAAACTTAATATGGTCTGCCTCTTGTATGATACGTTAACCTACGGAAGTTTACCCTTACCGTACCACATTTTACAATATATAGCGTACTATGTTCCCATTTTCGTTCCACATTCCGGAACTATCCACGTTCCAGGCAACAGGTAACATAGGTTCAACCTCTTTTAAAACCCTAACTTGAATATTTCTATTGGTTATTAGACATGGGATCACGTGTTCATACCCTTACATTGGAAATAGGTGTAATTCTGTGTACATCATTTTCTATACATATACATATACATACATACATATATATACTAGAAAATGAAAAACATACCAAAGCGCCCTTGGATTGGTACTTGGGGACTTCTTCCGGAGGGTTATACCCAGCCCTAATCCGAATGGGCTTTCTTAGGGTCCCGTCGGGGCGACGGGTGGGAGCGAGGATTCTCTCTCCTTCTTTTAGGGTTTTGGTCAGCTCTGCTGCTAATTGCTTCACCTCTTCTTCTCCCCCATTGATTCGACTGCTGCTGCTGCTCATTGCCAGAGAGAGAGAGAGAGAGAGAGAGGTTTAACTAAGAGCACTTGAGTGATGATGGTATAGAATCGTGAGAATATATATATTGTACCAATTGCTTGTGTATGAATAGATAGGTTACGAATTTATGATTAGAGAGAGAGAGGAAGGGAGAGAGAGAGAGAGAGAGAGAGAGACGGGTGCTGCAACTTCGAACAAGAGCTTTTATATGTCGCCCTAAAAGCCTGGGGGGCCAGTTTGCATTGCTGGGAGTATATATATATATATATATATACACACACACACGATAAAACCTATATGATTATCTTGACTTTTTTCACATCTCAGAGTCAGTCTCACTTTCGTCTCAATACTGATTCTTTATGAAATCTCTATAATAATGATATCAGAGCAAAGCAAAATTCCGAGCACGAACTATACATGTTATCAGTGTTTGTATATTTATTATTTTAGAAGTTGTATATTATAAATTATTAAATTTTTTCAAAATTTATACAAAATTTTTAAAAATATTAACGGGCCAGAATACCTTGGCCCTCTCTGTCCTTAATAGTATATATGAGTTAAACTCAATCTTGAAATATATATTTTTAATAATAGGCTGGTTGTATCTTATAAGTATAGAGATATATTTATTTAATTAATATTTATAGATATGATAGGTGTATTTTGTAGAAATTAAAAAGAATGAATTTTTTGTGTTGGGAGTAGAGAAAAGCAATTGGCAATAGTATAAATTGTGATAAAAGTACATTAAAAAAAAACAAGCTTTTTAACATAAGTATACTTTTATGTTTCGAAAAATGCACCAAATATATATTTTTACTTTTAAATAAAAAATACAAAAGTTTTTACTTCTGTTTACTACCAAACAAGCCCAATATATTTGTATTTTTCTAGTATGCTTTTTTAAAAATATATATAAAATTAAACTCAATCTTGAAATGCATTTTTTTAATAATATGCTAATGGTTTTCTAGTATGCTTTTTTAGATCACCCTCAAGGTATTTTCAAATGTTATTTCTTTTTATTTATTTATTAATAATTATCAAAATAACTTTTAATATATTACTACATTTCCCTATACATACTATTTATGTTTTTTTTAAACACTGCTTTACCAAATACTAAATTATTTACATTTATTTGGTATTTAAGCAAATATGTTAAGTTATTTATGATGAAGAAAAAAAACTGAATGCATTCAGTTAAAAATTTCGGTTTATTTAGGTGAAGACAACAGATAAACTCATTGTAAAAATTAAGCAACCAAATACTATCTAACTTTTAAGTAAACAAGCTGAAAAAGTAGAGATTATAAATCGAAACTAAACAAGCCATTACTAAAGCAAAATTTAGAATTTATTTCTCGAACACTATAATTATACCCATTTTTAAAATTATTTTTTAAATCAATTTTGAGGAGCAAATTTTAAAAAGCAACATTTCCAAAATAAGCCTAAATTCTCTGATTAAGCTTGTATATGAGAAAATACTAAAAGCTATACAAAGAAAAGCATGTGTACTGGGATAGCATGATTGTATCTTATAAATAGTACTTCTTATTTTCCAAACAACTCATTTAAATTAACAATACACTTTTTGCATATTCCCAAGAAATTAATTAGGAGCATTTTAGTCAATATATTTTTACTAATCATTTTCTTAATTAGTGTGTCCAAATATTAATGAACAGTTAAAAAAGAATGGATAGAGTAGCTTATATGATATTGTAAAAAAAAAACTACATGGTTATTATATTTTAAAAATAAAATGCTATAAATTGAAAAAAACTTACTATAATTATTTTAAATAAAAAAAATATTAATAATAATTTATTATTAATTTATTTTAATTTGTACTAAAATTACAATGCAAAAAATTATTGTATTAAGAGGGCTTCCCACTTACACTAATGTCCCACTTGATTACGTTAGTAGCACAACTACTTTTTGAGGAAAAATATCATTGCAATGGAAGAGGGGACTTTCACTTTAAAATTATATAATCAAAGCATAAGATAGAATGGAAGTCATATAATTATAATTTTATATTAAAAAGTTATATAGATATTTTTGTAGTATATATTTTATCTTCCATTAATATTAGATAATTATAGTGTCAGAGGTTCTTGTCCCTGTTGCAATGTTACTTTCTGTTTGATTGCATATTTTTAGTTACGATGTTATGGTTTCTTAGCTTAAAAATTAAATAGTATTTGATTTATTACCTTTTAAGTTGTTCTTATTTTTTATTTTAATTTAAATAAATTAAAAATATTAAACTTGATACATTTAATATTTTTTCTTAATAAAAAATAAATTAACTTATATATTCAACCGTTGCAATCATACAAAACTTGATTGTGAGTTGATTTGGAAATGTCAAATATGAACTTACTAGACGTTTTGGTATGCTAAATAAGGACTTATTGGTTGCAGTTTAACTCAAGATTTTTTAAGTTTTCGCTTAAAAATTCAAATTGTATTTGAATGTTTTGTTTTTTATGAAGCTTTGCTATTTTGATATAAAATAGTTGAAACCTTTAACACAGATGTGATTATAAGAAAAATACTTCTTTACTAAAATGTTGCAACCTAACAAATACAAAATATATTTTATTACAAGCTATGCTAGAGATAAGTCACACAAGTGTAAAATGTGAGTCCTTTTTTTCCCTAAAGATTTCATAAGAAATTATATTCAAGATCTAATTAGAAATTTAAATTTAATGATGCTAAACGCATAATCATACAAGGAACTAAGTATTTGTTTGGGACTAAAACCAAAAAACACACATCCCCACAAAAGATTGATGCATTTACAAAAATAATTGCTCCACTTTTTTTTTTTTTTTTGGATGCTCATTTATTGCCAAATTCAACTAATTACCACTATTAATGCTTATAATTACTAGAAATAAGAACAAGACAAAACAAAACAGAAATAGTTATTACTAGTATTCATACAGCATGCGAAATTTTAAAATTTATTTTTTAATTTTTGCATAAAATTATGTCCGGATCACTAATTATTTTTAAATAAAGAGAGTATATACTTTAATTTAAATGTCCTTGTATAATAATTTTTTAAGATTCTTTTTATAATTTTTAATATTAAATAAATTTATATTTTCAATTTATGACTCCATCCTATCTGGAATTATATAATCAGCATTATGAAACTTCCGGTGAATATTTGTTAAATATCTGGAATAACATTTTGGTCAAAATAATACCCACCGATGCTTGAATTTTATTCTAAAGAAAAAGGGAACATAATAAGATTATTCTTTTTTTATTTCTATTCCCTAGAGGCGTATCTAATCCTCCATGGGCTTCGTCAAAGTCAAAGCCAAGCTGCAACGCAACGCCTATACATGTGTACGTCTACAATTATATATAGACATATATATATATATATATATACATAAAAATATAAAATACTGACCTAAGAAACTTTACCAAAGTTAAAAATAGGATTACTTTCAACAATTGTCCCTGCTCAATTTTAAACATTTAATTTTGTACTACTTTTACTAATTTGAACAAAGTTTGTCTCCCTTTTTAAGAAATGAGTATTTATACACATATAAAACATTATGTACAAGAACACTACAAACACTTGTATAATTACAATTCGGATGTTGTTTTAAAAAATAGTACCAACGCGTAGTGTCGAGCCATACAAGCTTTGAAAAAACAACATCAATGCACAATATTGAATCATATGGGTTTTAAAAAATAGTATCAACGCACAATATTAAATTATATAAATTTTTTACATTAAAAAATAGTATCAAAAACATTATGTAGATGGTTCAGATTATGGACATTTTTTATAAAGTGGGTAACTATGACCAAATGGAAAAAGCTTAATTCTAAAGGTTCATATTTAGGGAAGTTGTGGACTCTGTCCAACGTAAAAGTCTTAATATTTACATAATATATTGTTAACATAAATGTTTCATATTTAGTATTTCGTAAATTAATATTTGTGGTATTTAAAGTCTTATGTTGAATTTCTATCGGTTAGAATCATGCACACTTTCATCATGGCTTATGGGTCACAAGTTTGTTCCGTGATATTTAGGGAAGTTGTGGACTCTGTCCAACGGAAAAGTCTTGATATTTACATAATATCTTGTTACCATAAATGTTTTATATTCAGTATTTCATGAATTAATATTGGTGATATTTAAAGTGTCATGTTAAATTTCTATCAGTTAGGATTATGCAGGTTTTCATTACGGCTTGTGGGTCACTGGTTTGTTCTGTTTGAATTAATCTTTCCAAAAATATTTATGCCATATTAATATTTTATGCTAAATAAAATATTAATGCTAGTATATATGTATTTTATATGAATATTAGAGGTTTAGGGCGGTGGGTTTACAAAATCATCTGCTCTGTACTATTGCAGAGCAGTCAAAAGATCGTTGGTTTTAAAATTCAACGACTGAGATTAGAAACGATCCGAATTTCAAAAACATACCAAAAATTTTAAGCTTCTATTCTCAATTGTTGATTTTTAATACATTCACTTGCATGTGGTTCTATAGTGACTACGGGATGCTCCATGGCCTCTGGCTTGGGTTTTGAATCAGGGCTTGTTTGGTTGCAGACTTGCAATTTATAACCTTTAGCTCATTAATTATTATTATTTTTTATTTAAAAGCTAGATATAGTTTGGCTGTTCAGATTATAAGCCTAATTTATTTGATGTTTTAGCTAAATGAACTGAAAAATTTAAGTTTGATTCAACATATTTTTTTTAAATAAAAAATAAACTATCTTATTTATTTAAAAAAGCTAAGGAAAAAACAAACCCAAGTGAGATGAGGCAAAATTCAAATTGATAAATGCAGATAGGACCACTAAAAAATAATTCACCCCTAAAATTGAAAACGGAAACAATTTCCCCACAAACGCGGCATTTCCAAAATTGCCCTTTTGTTCAAGGTCCAAATTTTAAAGAAAAAATAACTCATTTTAACAAATATGATAACTTTGTATTAAAATATAGTAACTATCTTTATATAATATAATAATATTATTAACTTTTATACTTTTAATTGAAATAAAAATTCCATTCAATATATTATAATTTTTTTATAAGAAATAATGTGGTATAATTGTTAGTTTTTTAAAAAAAAAATTGAATACAATATCATTACCATATTGTATAAAGAAACTGATAATTATATTTTAATACAAATTCATCGTATTTTTAAAATTAATAATTATTTTTGTAGGTATAAATCCCCTCTCTCTCTCTCTCTCTCTCCCAAACGCAAAGCAAATCGTTTCGTCTCCACTCCTTCCAATTAAACCCTTCTAATTGTTTCTCACTCTATACATACACACATACATATATATACATATATATATATATATATATAGTTATAAGAAATATATGTCTCAGAGGCCGACCGTCCCTCACTCCTCCTCCGTGGCCTTCCCCCTCCACTCTCGCCTCCTCGTGTCCTCCGATCTCTCCCCCTATTGGTCCATTTAATTTAATCCCCAATTTTTCTTATATATTTTTTTATTTTTCCGAGATAAGAAATTTTTTTTTTCTATTTTCCACCACAACAATTATCGGAAATTTTGGATCCTAAATTCTAAATTAAAAATGGGTGTAAAAGGATTCGTAGAAGGTGGGATTGCATCAATCGTCGCAGGTTGTGCTACAATATTTGATTCATTTAATTTGTTGAATAACAAAATATTTGATATTATTTAATTAGCTTATTTGTATGGGTTTGATTGGATTTTATTTTTATTAGTATTTGTTTGCAAGATTTATTATCAGCTCTATACTTAAATGTTATTTCATTATTTAATTAGTTTGGGATCAATTTGTAGAACAACAAAATATTTGTAATTATTTAATTAGTTAATTTTGGATTATATTATCACCGTATAGATTTGATTTTATTTTGTTTAGTCTGGTTGTGCACGAATTGTTTCATTTTTTGCATTAAAGTAGGTCTACATTAATAAATATTAGATTTTGAATCTTTGATATTTATTTTTCTTGTTATGATTTATATATATCTCGTTGTTTATTTATCGATTCGAGTTATGTATTTTGCCAGGTTGCTCCACTCACCCGATCGATCTGCTCAAGGTCCGAATGCAGCTCCAAGGCGAATCCGCTCCGAACCCGGCCCTCCGACCCGCCCTCGCGCAGGGGACCGCAATCCACATGCCAACCCCTGCGCCACGCATAGGGTTGGTACGTCGAAAAATATTACTATCTACGTGCTACAAAAAAAATATAATTACGATATTTTATAATTATATAGTAATGTGATTCGAATTGCTTGTCGTATTTATTTTAATCCGGTAATCTGCCCGTAATTTTCCGACAGGTATCCGTTGGGGCGCGTATCGTGAGGCAAGAAGGGGTGGTGGCATTGTTCTCGGGAGTATCGGCCACCATGCTCCGCCAGACGCTGTACTCCACCACGCGAATGGGGCTTTACGATATCATGAAGAAAAAGTGGATGGATCCGGAGACGGGTACCCTGTCACTCGTGCGCAAGATAGCGGCCGGTCTCACGGCGGGAGCGATCGGGGCTGCTGTCGGGAACCCAGCTGATGTGGCCATGGTGCGGATGCAGGCCGATGGGCGGCTCCCCGTGGATCAACGACGGTAAAAGACTTTTTCTTGAAAAATTCTCTTTTAATAAATAGTGATAGTCAAATACTATAAATAAATTCATTGATTTTTGGTATTAAAAAATATTTAACTTATTCTAGCTATGAGCGATCAATTGATTGGCTGAGCATATCACATGTATGGTCTAATTTGGTTGGTTGAACATATATGAGGAAATTTTTTTAGAGCTTTTTATTTTTAAAATAAAAATAATTATGTCTGGCGCAGTAGAGAAATATGATTATTTATATTTTCAGACGGAAAATGTTAAGAGTATATGTATTTTTTTAAGTTTCCTGATACGTATTTATTCTTTTTTTTTAAAGCTTTTCATCTAATTTATACTATTTAACCTTCATTAAGTTTATTTTTATATTTACTAAGAGGTAATATTTTGATGTGTTTTTCTAATTATAAGATTAACCATTCGAGTTTTAAGTACAGTAATTTTCCACAACAGGAACTACAAGAGCGTGGTTGACGCAATATCACAAATGACGAAAAACGAAGGTGTCACGAGCCTGTGGCGCGGATCGACCCTCACAATCAACCGTGCCATGCTCGTGACGGCGTCACAGCTAGCATCGTACGACCAGATCAAGGAGACCATCCTAGAAAAGCAGATAATGAAGGACGGGCTCGGGACACACGTGACAGCCAGCTTCGCGGCCGGATTCGTCGCGGCAGTGGCATCGAACCCGGTGGACGTGATAAAGACAAGGGTTATGAATATGAAGGTGGAGCCGGGGCGGGATCCGCCCTACAGTGGGGCCCTCGATTGCGCCATGAAGACGGTTAGGGCCGAAGGACCACTTGCCCTGTACAAGGGGTTTATACCCACTATCTCTAGGCAGGGACCGTTCACGGTGGTGCTTTTTGTCACGCTCGAACAAGTCCGACGAGTGCTCAAGGACTTTTAAGCGATCGATTAGGCGATGATGACGAAGAATTTAATAATGTTTTTTTATATATATATATATGATATGCGAAGAAGCGAAGAAAGAACGATCGATGTAGCTATAACTTTCTGATCGTTACTATAGAAGTCCTCCCGGATTAAATAGAAGTATTTTTTTAAAAAAATATATATTTCTAAATTCCCTAGAGATTGGGGATGAAGTAGATATTTGGCAAATGTTGTCACAATTTATGATTTATTATATTGCAAACTTTTCTTTTTGATGTTTAAAGTCAAATTAGATTAATAAAAATAACTGATTTTGAGTTGGACTAAATCTAAATCTACTAGTCAAAAGGTGAGTTGAGTAATCCCATACATAATGGCATTTATTAGTAGCAGGGGTGAGCATTTGGAAAATGCCACATTCGAATTATTCGAATTCAAATTATTTGAAAAAAAAATGAGATTTCTGAACCCAAATTTTCCGAACTTAAATTATAAATAAGAAACCTGAACCGAAGCTGAATTATACTAAAACCCGAACTCGAATTACCCGAATTATTCAAACCGAACCTGAACTATATACATAAAATCACGTTGTTTCTTATATATATATATATAAAATGACATCATTTTATTATTCGGATAATTCAG
>MKEJ01025788.1:0-10540 GCA_001753735.1 Embelia ribes
ACTGTTACGGTAATTAAGCTAAAATTACCCACCTGACATGCTTATTATTAGGAAAATTAGGGACCAACGAGGTAAATATTATTTGACAGTTGTACAGATACTGTGCACTATAAAAGCTGTCATATGTCAGCTGAAAAGACAGGTGAAAAAGTTTATCTCTCTACATTTAATACTCATATAATCGTTGTCATTAATATCATATTTGTGCACATCCGAACCCTTTCTTACTTAAGTATCGGAGAGTCGGCGAATAGTCACTTCTGTCCGAAACTTCAACTACTCGAGTAAATCTGAATGACCTTCGGAGAGCAGATACCTTATTTGTATTTTCTGATATATATCATCAGAGAGCATATATCTGAACCATATCCAAGGATACACTTTTCAATTTCCCTCATACATAGCAATTTTTCGCGTTAGATTGACTCCAAATTTGATGGTAAAGGGGGGCACCTATGATCAATTATACGGTAACGATGGTACTCAATAAAAAGATTTTTAGAATGATGAGTATATAGTCATTTCGATTTTTACAACTAATGTTAGGATTTGCAAATTTCACAAAAATGTGAGTTCACTAAAAAAGCATGAAAAACTTTGAATTTAGTACCGCGTTGGAATTATTCATTGCGACGTTGAAGTGCGTGCGGGCTATTTTATAAAGGCAAATAAGTGCAGATTGATTGAAGCTATTCCCCCATTCATCGGCAATGCTTTATTTTTTATTTTTTTTTATTTTGGGCGTTGAAAATTAATATTTTTTATATTTAAATTAATTTTAATTTTTACAAAAAAGTTGAATTTATTATTGAAGACTTCAACAAATTATTCTTCAAGCATTAGTTGCTATTATTTTTCATAAATTCATTATATGAATATTTATATTACAAAACACATTAAATAAGGACAGTTTAATAAAATTGTCAAATGTAGTGGACTCTATTTTTTAAAATCAACAATAATTTTGAATATATCAAAATAGAATAAGAGACTAAATAAATTGGACTGAGAATAGTTTTTATTGTTTTCAAAATATCTAATGATTACAAAATTGAATACAATATCAAAATTATTTTCTTAAAATTTTTCGGGGCAATAAAAGAATAAAAAAATATATATAATATTTTTGATAAATTATATTAAAATTTATTTTTTATTATAATACTTGTAATCGTTCAAATCAAATAATTATTTGTGTTCGAATGGAATAGAGTAAGTTGATGCTCTCAAGTTACATTCAAAATCAGTGACCAAAATGCGAAATCGAGGAAGTTGAAATACTCATAAATTTTTTTGTATTTTATTCTCAATAATGAATTTATTTATAATTTAATAGTTCGTCATGCAACGTACAACTCCGCTTGAAATAAATGTGTGGGGTCCAATTCCAACATAATCACTGATATTAGTTGGGAGAGTTGTCATCAATTCCATGTGTGTGTACAGTCTGTGTGTATGTTTCTTTGATACGCTGGATCCCCCCACACACAAGCCATTGTTGCTAACATATGTTACAAGCCATCTCAATAACATAAATCATTTACGTAAAAATATACAAGAAATTTTTTATATAAAATTTAATATATTTTAAAAATGAATTAATATAAATTAAAAAAATTTATTGTCATTATTCTTATATATAAAAAAAATACTAATAGCGTGAAATCACCTTGATTACGTGTATGAGAGGACTTCCCATGTACTGACAATAGTTGGGGATTCTATTCAATATCAATTGTTAATTTTCTAAGTCGGACTAACTTGTATTCATTTAAACCAAATTAACAGTAGCTGTACTATATATGTAGTTGTTACTCTGGCTCATGGTTATCAAAATAGGATGTGAAAATGGAAGCGGAAAATACAATTTAAAAATATAAAAAATATAGATACAATTATAAAATTTTTCAAATACGATTATAAGACTTCGGAAATGTATGTGATTCTTAAATGTAGTACTGAAAAATATTTTTTGAATTTATAAATATCTGTTATACTTGAACTTCTATTTCTATATGTGTTACTCTTTATAAATATATTACTCATAATTTAAAAGAATATACATAAAGAAAAATAACATACAAATGATAAAAACACTATATTGTACTACTTATTATTGTTATTTTTATTTAATTTTGTACGAATATGCTATCGTCAAGTTTTTAATGAGCTTTTCTGATAATTTTTTTTTAAAGATTTCTAATGGTATCTGGTGTTTTTTGATTGTTTCCTTTGTGTTTCTTGAGTGCATCATTTCTGTTTTAAATATGTTTACTATGCGTTTTCAAAATGTTTCCTACACGTTTCCCTTTAAAAAATTTAGTATTTCATCTCGGTTTCATAAATGTTTTTCCAAAAAAGCACACTTTCCCGTGCAAATAGTATTTTCTGGAAACAATGGTCTTGCTAGCACATATTATTCATTTTTAGGTGTAACGTTCCGAATATTTGTATAAATTTGTTGCTTAAATAAATAATATTATTAAATATATGTTAATGATATTATCTATTATAACTCGTAAAAATATTGCGTTGCGGAATATTGCGGTAGAATAATATATGGCATATAATTTAATATTGCATTAGAGCAACATTTTCCCCTCTATATCTCCTTGTGTTGACCGCCCCCACTCTCACCTTTTTCACTTTTTTCTTGGTGATTCGTAAGAGAGAGAGCAGTGGTGTGGTGTGGAGCTTTTGCAACTTCAACCTTTACCCCCTTATTTCATCTATCTTGGATGATCGTTTATAAAAAACAAATATATATTTCTATCCTTATTGCGAGGGCTACATTTTAAGACAAGTCTCGTATTTTCTTTAGTTTGTTTACGATGTCTTGGCTTCCGTGTCTTTCAAGTACGTCAAAACAAATTATACTTTCTTATTCCTTATCCCATGGGGATCATTTTTGGCTCTAGGTGTGGCTACATCAAACTTAGGGCTCTAAGGGAGGTGAATTTTGAGGGTTCTTGTTGTGGTCTTGTGAGGGTTCATTTTTGTAGTGTTGAGGTATGGTAGACTATAAACTCTTATATAAATTTGAGATTTCGACCGTATGTTGACGTAATTGATACGTCGTGTATGCATAGTTGTTTGGCTTGATTGTTAGGCATAGTTATAACATGATAAATTATTTGTCTTATCTTGCATAGATTGAATGTCATGGTTATTGCGTAGCATTTCATTCATGCAGTGAGGCATAAACATTCATGTTTATTAAAATGTGAAGTTTTATAAAGAAAGGCATGATTTGCAAACATGTGGATTTGCATAGGTATGGTTTTGATTTGAAAAAAAACATTTATCATTAAAGCATGTGTTGCGTAGTTTTGAGTCATTTTCCTTTATTTTCGGAACAAAAAAAATATCGATCTTATAAAAATGCGTGAAAAGTAATGAGACTTACAATTTTACCGTGAAATTCAGGAAACCTGATAAGGGATTATTATCCAATGATCACATCATATGCGAGTGGCAGGTAATGAAGGCTTTGATTGTGTCACATACGAGTGACGGATCTTAGCACTCTTTATAAAATACATAGAGATACTAGTCCCAACTTTTTAAGCACTGTGCATTGGGGTACGATAGATTATGAACTCTCATATAAATTTGAGATTTCAACCATATTTTGACGTAATTGATACGTCGTGTATTCGTGGATATTTGGCGTGGTTGTTTGACATAGTTATAACGTGATAAATTATTTTTCTTATCTTGCGTAGCTTAAATGTCATGTTTATTGCATAGCATTTCATTCATGTGGTGTGGTATAAACATTCATGTTTATAAAGAAAAGCCTGGTTTGCAAAGGCATAGATTTGCATAGGCGTGGTTTTGATTTGAAAAGACTTATTTATCATTAAAACATGTGTTGCATGGGTTTGAGTCTTTTTTCGGGACAAAAAAATAATTGACCTTATAAAAATACGTGGAAAGTAACGAAGCCTACAACCATACCGTAAAAGTAATGAAACATGATCAGAAATTATCCATTAATCACATCACATGCAAGTGGCGAGTCAATGAATGCTTTGATTGTGTCACATGCGAGTGGTAGATATTAATACTCTTTATAAAATACGTAGAGATATTAGTTCCAAATTTTTTAGGCATTGTGTGTTGGCGTTGTGCTTTGGTGTAATTTGCGTAGTTGTATCATAGCGTTGGTGTGCGTTGCATTCATATTTCATTTAGCATTAATGAACATGATTTATTACTTTTTATATGTTGTAGCATACTTATTCATGTTATACATATAGTATAGTCTCACTTTTATCGAAGAGTTGATCTTATAACCGTATTATTTTCTATACTCTTTCTTTTTATGCATTGTTTTGTATACGCGGAGGCAATGTTAAGCATCCTTGGATGCTTGGTTGATTGATGTAGATATTTTCTTTTGAAGATATACTCTTGTGTAGATTTATTTTGTTGTAGTCTCACTCATTAATGTTGTATTTTATTAGAGGCTTAGCAAAGATGTGTTGTATTATTTTGGGCGTAGACAAGTGTTGTAAACGTGCACTTATTGCTTTTGTATCAAGCATGTAGCTTGAATGGAAGTTGTTTATGAAAATAAGGGATTTACTTTGTTGATGGTGTTATGTATAGGCAATATGTCGACTATTTAGGACCAATAGGTCAACTGTTAAGTTCTAATATATCGACTGTTTTGATATCATTTTGTTCAAGAGTGTTTTATTTATTTTTTAGGATAAATAAGTTGACTGTTTAATCACATATATTGCCTGATTTCTGAAACAAACTTCAAAACTATTTTAGTTGGTTATTGTGGAGAAAATATCTTCTAAATGCGAAGTTTATATTTTGTGAAGTATTTATAATGGCGATTGTGGTGAGATGGTGATGTTGGTGATGTGTTTCTCCTTTGTTTTCTTTTTTTTTATTATTATTATCAAATTTTTTTTTTCCCTTTTGAAAATGTTGGTGATTTGTTTCTTCTTTGTTTTTGTTTTTTTTTTTAAAGGTTCAAATTACAATTAGTTCTTATTATAACTTGGAACCATTTTTTTAAACAAAACACAATAGCATTTTATTGAAACCAGGGAAAAACCTTAAGGAATACAACCAATAGAGGTGATGAAAAAACATCAAAATTATACACTAACCGACCATACATCAAAGAATGACACTATCTCTCAATCAACCATGTGGGATGCCTCCGAGAGGCCATCTCCATTTTATCCAAAAGACAAGCATTGCGAGCCACCAAAGACATTTGTAGCTTTTTGTAAGAATTCATTCTTACCATCAGCGTTGTATTTAGCTAGAGCATCAACTACCTGGTCATCTTCTCCATAAATATGAGCTATGATCAATAGCGAGGAGAGATAGAAATTTTGAAAGCTTGGAATTATTTTAAATAATGTGAAATCATATCATTTGGCCTATGATTTATTAGAGGTACAATAGTATTTTTATGATAATTTATATTGACGTTATTTTTTAATTTAATTATTTTGTAACTATTAATTAGAAAAAACTTCATAAAGAACTGAACATGTAATATTTTTTAAATATTAGGACCAAGTATGTCCCTAACTTTTATAATTATTAGTGTTTTAATTGAAACTACAGGGACCCGATAGAATTTGTCTTTGAACTATGAGACCATTATGTTAATTAACCCTTTTGTTTTCGGGCAGATTAAAAAGCACAAACTGTCTCTCAAGAATTGTTAGTGTGTGCGCTTTATCACGGAAACTCGGGTGAGTGCTTTGAATTTGACGGTTGGGATCTGTTCGACGTGGTTGCTTGTGGCACGGTGAGTTCGCCACGTGTGAGCTGAACAGCTCAAAATCAAATGGTTATGTGACGACGTGTATAAAAGTGTGCTGTTTTGGAATTTTGGATAATCGGACGGCTGCGTGTATGCATACATTTTGTGAAAGAATAAAGTTTTTATACAAAATTGGATGTACTGATTGTTATACTAACGCTGCATAGATACATAATAATATATAAATATATTTGTAAATTATTTGGTAAGTCTATCGTATATAATGCAAATGTTTTATGTATCTAATACATTTACTAATTTGTATATTGGTAGATAAATTTTGTAATTTGATGGTTTGTAAAGATTTATCAGATTTGAACTTGAGTTTTCATATTCTGTTTCATAAATTTTATAGTTTGAAAGCTTGAAAAGATTTACCAAATTGGAACTCCAGTTTCTTGCATCTCCGGTTCGAACTCGAGGCTCGAGTCAAGTTATAAAAGTGAATTTTAATTCATTTTTTTTCTAATAGAGCAAAAATTATTCAGTATGGTCAATGGTCAAAGTTATTATTAATTACATCATTAATAGATAATATACAAACGAAAAATGTAAGGTGTAAAAGTTAACAAGAGTTAGCTTTACAAACAACTCAACGGTCAACTTATGAAAATAAATATTGAATTCATTTTCTAACTCTCAATTATAATATAGGAACAAAAAATATGAACTACAGTCAAACAATTACTATTATATATTAATTACATCATTAATAGAAAATATACAAACAAAAAATGTAAGGTGTAAAATTAGTGAGACTAACTTATTAGGCTCGGGTCTCTGCTTGAATTTGCGAATTGAACTGAATTAGAGTTAAAGTCATAGTGAGTTGGAATTGTTGGTTAGTGATTTGCAAATGGTTTGGTATACTACTTCATATCTAACGGTAATCTTTAAGAGAGATGTGATGTATAAGAATTGCTGAGCAAGAAAAAAAAATAATAATAATAATAAATACTGTTCGGCTTAATTATAACACTAAATTGATATCAATGGTTAAATCTTACAAAAATTGTGTTTCGGGTATCTTTTGCTGACCTACCCTTTTACACATACAATACTAGCAGATTCTCGAGTCATTTGAGTTATTGAAATCGTTCACATGTCATATTGTTGGTGCCAATTCGTGTATAGAATGATCATTTTTTAGTTAATAACATAGTAAAACTAATATTGAATCATCGATCAGCATTGCAAATATTCAAGAAGCTTTTTGTTTGTGTTGCATTGTAAAAGTTTGGATTAATTCCAATTTATCACTTATGATTTAGTGTTAGTTCAATTTATTTATTATCCTATAATTTGTTCCCATTTACTCCCTATCCTATTATATCGTTAATCAATTTTGTCCAATGGTTAATATGGTACCTGCAACATATCAAATTCATGTTTTTATTTCTTCCAAGACCAAGAAATTGATTTTGAAGGATAGTAATTTCCCTTTTGTCTTTCCTTCCGGAGGATTTAGAAAGCAATCATTAGATGGTGACAAAATTTACACCTTGAATATTTAATCCAGAGATAAGGTCAATTGGTCTCAAATTAATTTAATAGAGAAATGCTTTGTGTAATTTGTTTCTTGATTTCTTTTGTTTTTTAAGTGTTGTAATATTAGAGAGAAATGGTCCAAATCCATAGAAAAATATTTATATAACATGTGCTCCCTCTACTTTTGTGGAGTACAATATTAAGGATAGATACTAGTCCACGGAAAATAGTTGCATTATAATTATAATTTTAGATCTTATATAGAAATTAACCCATTGCTATAGTTGAATAATTGTACTAAATCACTGTCATTGCTTATCCTTTTCTAAAAATATGAAAATGAGTTCTTGCACGGTGCAGGTGCTATGGATCCGGTCATTTATTATCAGATTGTCATTTTAGGATCTAAGACATTCCCACTAGTGACTATAAATCAATTTATATATCTAAAATTGAGAGGTTTGGGCAAAATTACGTTTTCACCATAGTAAATATTCTTATTCGTACTCTATAAATTATGGGTCAACGATACAAGGCTCCTCCTGATATGACATAATGCTATTCACTCCCCAATTCAATAAAATATTAAATAGAATAATTATTTAAGGATAAAAAGTTATCTAAATTAGCTATTTTTTATCACAATCTTATTTGCAAATCGGGAGCATATGTGTATATGTGCGTGTGTATATTACTATATAGACAGAGATGTGGGAGGTGATGTTTGAAAAATTATTGGTGGTGAAGAAGAGGATCTCCTTTATTCTTAATATATTTGGGATGAAATTTGGCAAAGGATGATAGAGGCAGCAGTAATAAGTAGTATTGTAGAGACAGACCCAACCTTAGGAAATTCGGGGCCGATGTGAGAAAAAAAATATATATTTATTATATAAATTAAAAAAAATTAAATTTAATCATCTAACATCAACAAGCTTTTAATTATTAATATAAAAAAATTGCATCTCATCTAAAATATTTTATTATTGCATTTTTAGATGCAAAATCATTAATTATGCGCTCAATATTAATATTTATCAACTTATTATTTAATACTCAAGATTGCTAAACCAAACAAATTAAGTCTAATAGCTAAAAGTGTTACCTATTCTATTTTTAGAAAATATAATATAATTCAAGATAATTTTAATAATTTGAGTTGGTCAAGAGGATTTAACAGTTTATTAATTAAAAATTCTGAAAATAGGTAATAGGGATTGAGTACATCTTATATCCGTATTGATACTGTGAAAGTTGAGAATATGTTATATCAATTAAAAGCAGCTTAATAAAAAAATTGAAAGTTTTTAAATACTCCTAGGCCTGAGTTGGCAAAAAATAGGTAAAATATTATATAATAATAAAAAATAAATACATATAAACAAATAATTACCTACAGAGTAAATTTTTGGGCCCCTTAGAATTTTTGCAATTCATCCTCTATCTATCGATTTTTCTGAAATTTTTTAATAAATAATACAAAAAAATTGGGCTCTCATAATTTTTGGGTCAAGGGCCATTGCCCTGCCCGCCCTGCCTCAAGGCCGGGCCTGCATAGAGAGGAGATCATAGAAAAGGTATTATATATGTATACTTGTTACTATTTTTCATTACTGGTATTGAATTATTTAGAGAAATTGATGGTGCCAAAATCCAAATTTAAAGCTCTAAAATAATGTAGAGGAATTCTATTGTTGATTTAGGGAATAAAAATTGGAGAGAGCGGTGGAGATGCCCCCAAGGAGAAATGATTCCCTAAAGATGATGTTTATATACTACAGATTAGCCAAAATATGACACTAGTATTTTGCTATAATGGGATTATACTAAAATTTTCCACCTCCTACTTTTTCCCAATGGAATTTCTTCAACTTCACTTTAATCCAGGTTAATTTCAATAACACTTATTGAGTCAAAATGCTTTGGTCTAAAGTAAGATGCTTGATTGAGTGATAGACTAAAAAAGTTTAGGGTGAATTACACTTTGCTCACATGTGGTTTCTGACTATTTCAAAACATCCTTTAAGATATCTGAAATTACATTTTGCCCCCAAAACCAAAATATGAGTTTGTTTGACATGAGCAAAGACGAAATTGCCCCTCCATCTCTCTGTTTACTTTTTGATATTGAGTAAGTTACTTTGGTAGAAAGGAAGACCATCTCACCTTTCTATATTTGAAGGGAAGAATATATATTTTTATATATGGAACTTATACAAAATATTTTTTTAATATATAATTAATAAAATAAATAGTCTAGTTCCGATATAAAGTTCAATCAGATACATATAAACCCTAGATCTCGCAGTATTAAGATCAGATCGGGGAGTTTATGATCAAATATAACATCATAAGATCGGATATACACACAATAATTCTTGAAGACATAATATATGCTTGATTATATATATAAAAACCCTAAATCTTATAGTATTAAGTTCAGATATGATATTATAAGACAATATATTATAAGTAATTAATAAAATAAATGGTGTAATTGTGAAATGGAATAGAAAGGGCATGGGATGAATATTTATGCATGAGGAGCCGTCAGAATTAGGCGTCGATGCCTGCAGGCGAAAGGACACCTTTTGTACAAGGTGTCGGCAGTAATGGTGCGGGCAAGGAGGAGGTGGTTGTTTGGTTTGGAAGTAGAATGATTTAAGTAGTGGGGCAGTAAGGAGTATATATAGTACAAAATCAAAACGACGTCGTTTTTTTGTCATTTGCAATATCTTAGATATGGGTGACAATAATTGTAAAAACGGTTATTATTATTGTTCAAGCCTGACAACTTATTAAACATTTACAACGTTTTTGCCAATGGTAACAATATGCGGTCATTGGGTATCAACATGATTTCACACCATGATAATATTTTGCTTCACGGAAACCAAGGTGTGCTACTCAGCATGTGGCGATACAAATTGACTACGTATCTATTCCAATCCTACGTAATGGTGTCCAAATGACAACCACATATATGTTATATTAAAATAATAATGCAATAGTACAAATAAATTAGTTATTAATTGTTAAGATTTATAATAACTATGTCGTAATTATTTATTTAAATATATTCTATCATTTTCAAAGTATAATCCATTTTTCATCTAATTAACAACATATAAAAAATTACAAAATTAATTTTTTAAAACAATTGGAAAAATTACATTCCGAAATTTAATTCTTTTAATTTTTTTATTTTTAAATTATTTATTGATATTTGAAAAATATTTTCTTAGTTAT
>MKEJ01025796.1:0-13618 GCA_001753735.1 Embelia ribes
CAATAAAGGCTCAAACCAACACTTTATTGATCAAAACTTGATTACAACACTCAGATGATTAATTTACATCGTTATACTACTTCATTAAGTATAAAATTGATGTACAGTACTTCTACAATATGCTACAGTGTTGGCGAAAAATTTTGGGGCCTTATAAAGATGAGTAGAATAAATTATAGAACTGGAAGGAAGTGAAAAAATTGGGTTTAATAGATTAAATCCTAGATTTTTGAAAAAGTGGATTTTTGGTGTTTGATTAATTTGGTGTATGGAACATGGATTTGATGCAGTAAAAGATGATAGAAAAGTGATCTAATCACGTTTCTAGGGCGGATTATGCAAGAAAAACCAAGAAAAATGATGAATTGTGAAGTATGGAAGGTTAGGGCTTAGGTTTTGCAAGAGGAAGAGAGAAAAAAGTGAGGAACAAGAGGAGAAGAATATATTTAAGTTTTCCCGATTTGTTCAACAACATTGTCTGGCAACTACTTGCCATCAGACAGACCAATGGGTAAGCAATTATGTAAAAATCAGTTCAAAAACTTATTCCCACTTCTGTCAGTCAACCCATAGTCTTTGGACATGTAGTCAGACATGCTGAAAATGCTAAATATATGTCAAACATCATACAAAATTCATAGCAAATTCTTATTATAGTAATTTAATACACATGCATTCTCATTTCTTGTTAGATAAAAATAAATTGGTCCTCATTCAATGGTTTTTAAAAATGTCCACCAAATGCTTATCGTCACTAATATAATTTAAAATAATATTGCCCTTTTGCATATGATCTCAGAAAAAGTGATGGCAAATTTCTATATGTTTAGAATGAGAATATTAAATGGGAGTTTTTGAAAGATTGATTACACTTGTGTTATCACACATAATAAGAATATGATCATACTCACAACTAAAATCACACAATTAATAAATCATCCAAAACATTTCTACACAACAACTACCCGTAGCGATGTATTCCACTTCCACTATAGAAAGTGTAACCGAATTTTGCTTCTTGCTAAACCATAAAACTAGTGCATGGCCTAGAAAGTTGCAAGTTCTACTAGTACTTTACTGGTCGGTATGACTACTGGCAAAGTCGACATTGGAATATCCTACTAAATAAAAAAATAGTACGCCAAAGGTAAAATAATCCTAAATCATGCATTACTACAAGAAATATATGCTTAATGGCTACAATATGTAATTTCTTAGGACATGATTGAAATATAACACATTAACATAAGCTAAACATAATATTGGGTCTACTTGTGGTTAAATACAAGAGAGAGCTGATCATACATCGGTAGAGTTTTTCATCTACATATTTACCCGATTCATACTTGTCGAGATTTGTCATTAGGATCATTGGAGCTCGCTTAGGATTAGTGTCATTCATTTTGAACCTCTTAAGCAAGTCACGCGTGTACTTTGCTTAGTTCATGTAAATCCCTTTTGGTGCTTGCTTAATTTGCAATTCGAGAAAGTAGTTGAGCTTGCCGATCATACTTATATTGAATTCACCCTACATACTTTTAGAAAACTCTTTGCACATACATTTGTTAGTAGTACTAAAGATAATATCATCAATATAAATTTGAACTAAAAGTATATCATATTTGTGTTTTTAATAAAAAGAATGGTATCAAGTGTTCCTCGTGTTAAACCTTTTTTGAGAAGAAATTTGCTTAAACATTCATACCATGCCCTTGGTGCTTCTTTCAAACTATATTGTGCTTTATGCAATCAATAGACATAATCCGAATACTTGTTATTTTCAAAATCGGAGAGTTATTTGACATAAACTTCCTCCATTATGTTACTAATTAAAAATATATTTTTCTCATCCATTTGATAATGTTTAAAATCTTTAAAATATACAAATGCAAGTAACATGCAAATAGCTTCTAACCTAGGTATGGGTGTAAATGTTTCACCGAAATTAATGCCCTCTTCTTGATAATAACCTTGGGCAATATGACATGCTTCATTTCTAACTACAACAGAAGATTCGTTAGTCTTATTTCTAAAAACCTATTTCATGTATATAATAGAATGATCTTTAAGCTTAGGGAAGCTTAGGGACTAAAGTTCAAATATTGCTACGCTCAAATTTATTTAACTCTTGTTGCATATAAAACATCCAACTTCCGTCCGTTTTGGCCTCACTAATGTTCTTAGGTTCTAATTGTGATAAAAATATAATATGATTTATAATATTATTCAAAGAATAATAAGTCCTTACACTATCATCAGGGTTACCAATGATTTGATCCGGAGGATGGTCGGTTGAAAATCTCCATTCTTTCGGCAAGTCGGAATGCTCTACGGTAGAACTTTGCAAGTCTTTTTGTAATTGAGTATCCAATAGAGCATCTTGGCTAGTCATTTGATTAGTATCAACAAAAATGGGAGTGCTAACTTTGTCAACATCATCAACATTAGTAGCACTTTTAATCGCAAAAAAAGATTAATCAAAATTAAGATGAATGGACTTTTCTATAACTAATGTGTGTTTGTTAAAAACGCGATAGGTTACTATAAATGGAATATCCTAAAAATATAGCTTTATCGGACTTGGCATTGAAGTTGGCTAAATTATCCTAACCATTATTTAGGATATAGCATTTACAACTGAAACTTATAAAATGTTCAATGTTGGGCTTCCTATTTCATCGCAATAAGTTTAAAATGTGGTATTCTCAAACTCTTTGCAATGATCAATCCTGTGCTAGAAATCATAATCTTTTTTTTTGGAGCCCCTTACATAAAGAAGGGAACTCATGAAATGCATGATATTATGCGATAAAAATGCGATCCAAGTATTCCTACTCCAATCATCTACTATGACTACGGCATATGCTTTACCACCAAAAGATATAATGTGAGACTATTCAAACAAATCCATGTGAATCAACACAAGACACCTCGTAGCTTATATTATGTTTTTAGCATGAAAATAAACTCTCATTTGTTTATCTAATTTGCATGCATGACAAAATCTATCTTTCACAAATGTAATTTTTGGCAACCTAATAACAAGGTCTTTATGTACAAGTTTTGAAATCAAATCTATATTTGCATGCATTAATCTTCTATGCCACAACCAATTACTATCGCTAATTGCGGCCAAACATTTAACATTGTCATTAGATGTACTTTTAATATCAAACATGTAAACATTTTTATGTTGATGACCTTCAAGCAATATACTATTATTATGTATGCTATGAATTGTGCAATGCGTTTTATCAAATATGACCTTAAAGCCTTTATCGCAAAGTTGACTAATTCTAAGTAAATTATACTTAAGACCACTGACTAGTAATACATTTTCTATTATAGGATTAGGAGTGATATTGACACTTCCGATACCGATGATCTTTTCTTTGTTGTTGTCTCTAAAAGTGACAAATCCGTCGTTCTTTGACTTGAGGGTTGTGAATTTGCTTTCGTCACCCGTCATATGTCTAGAGCATCCGCTATCCAAGAACTGCTTGTCTTCTTTCATCTTCGACTTTAGGTAAACCTACAATAGAAAATGGTCATTTTGGTACCCTAAGTATTTTGGAGTCCGGGAGTATTAGTGATTGGGATCTTAGGAACCCATTGCAGATTCTTTGGAACAATAAACTGAAAAGGCATTTATATGATAAGTGTTCGTATTTACTACAATAAACACATTTGTTTTTAAAATGTTTATGAGTAGCTTTTGTAAAACAATTTTGATATGACTTTCTTGAAATAGTTTATATTATATTCCCACTTTATCGTACATACCTTATTGAGAAGTACGGATTTGGTCTAATATTTCTCGACCTTTTGTGAATTTAGACAAAGTAAGTTCTAGCTTACTGACCTTTTTTTCTAAATTCATTTTCTCATTATCATGTGCATAAATTTTTTAAGTTAACTCCCCATTCTTCTTTTTTAAACAATCGTTTTCAAATTTCACAAAATCAAGATCTTTATTTAAGGAAGTAAGTAGCTTCTTGAATGCCTTGTTCTTATAACAAACTTTCTCAAATTCATTCATAAATTCATCAAATGCATTTTGCAACTCATCATGAGAAAACGATTCTTGATAAGAAATGTATACCTCTTCGGGTTTATCATCGATGGCCATGAGACACAAGTTTGCGATCTCATATTCTTCATCAGAAGATAAATTATCTGAGTTGCTCCTCCATACCACAAGCATTGCCTTCTTCTTTTCCTTCTTGTTCTTCCATTCCTTCTTGAGTAGAGGACATTCCACCTTAATATGCCCTATTTTGAGACATTTGAAAGAAGTTAATTCATTCGACTTAGAAGACTCACCTTTGGAGGAATCTTTCAGCTTGAAGGGTTCTCCTTTTGAGTAGTCTTTATGTTGGAATTTCCTTCCATCATTCTTGTTCTGTTTGACAAACTTGTTGAATCTACAAGCAAAAAACGCCATGTCTTTATCATCACTTGATTCCTTATCCGAGATTTCTGGATACTACTTTTGAGGGAAATCCCTTTATTTTTCTTGTCCTTCTTCTCTTACTCGTCATGCTTGGCTATCGTCATCTTGTGAGTGATTAGAAAACCAACAAACTCATTGAGAGTGAATGTGTCAAGGTTGCGTGCTTGAAGTATTACTGTGACCTTCCCGTGCCAAGCTCAAGGTAGACCGGAGTAAAATCTTTCAGTTCTTTTAAAACTATTTGTTTAGACTCTGCGACTTCTTTCGTAGGATGAATATAACCATATGTAATTTTTTTCAAAGTATCTATGTCATATACAGTAAGAAAGATTTTTATGCATGCTTTCCAATACATGTAGTTTGAGCCATTGAAGAAATGAGGTTTCGTGATAGAATGGCCTTCAACTACGTTATTGCTTATGAAGTTTGCCATAAATCGAAATACAACGATTTGTTAAAATTAAAAATGATTTTGTTGAGTCCCGCTCTGATACCAAATATTGAACCAAAATGGCAAATTAAGAGGGGGTGAATTGATTTTCTTTAAAAAATTAATGAGTAAAAATATTTTTTCTCTTTTTTAAAAGATGTGTTGTGATATAATGAATGAACAAGTGTTAACAATAAAGAAAATATCAGAAAATAAAATGCGAGAAAGAAATACTACACTGTAATTTATAGTGGTTGGTAATAGTCTTTCCCGACAATGAATCAATATAACCCCTATATCCACTCTTCAAGGTTGTTCACCTTGAGTTTCCTCTAGTATGAAATGTAAACCTTTACACCCTAAAGGACCGATTAATCTTCCGAATCCTAACCGTAACCGAAACTAAGTAGTTTTCCGGGTACTACATGAAACTAAACCCTTGAGCTATCCGAGTTGCTTAGTTCAAGCTTATACTCACAATCCGAGCACAATCGCTCTTAAACTGCCCAAAACTTACTCAAGCTTGAGAGTTTATAATCCACTCTCAAGTTTTACAATAATGATGAAATAAAAAATCTCACTCAATATACCCTTACAAACTGATTTTTCAAGTATAAGCACAGATAAAAAGGAACTTGAGAAAATAACTTTTGGCTTTTGTTTCTAGCTTTTGGCTCTTAGATTTCTTGACCTTGTACTTTTCAAGGAGTATAAGAGTGATATATATAGATATAAACATACCTCATATTTTGCATGAACTTATGTTTTGCATGGCCCTGTGTTTGGCATGGCCTCATTTTGGCATGACCTCATGTTTTATATGGCCTCGTGTTTGATATGGTCTCGTATTTGATATGGCCTCGAATTTGATATGACCTCATTTTTTGCATGTTTTGAAGATGCTAAAACTGTATATACTCAGTAAAAATATTAATAAAATAAAGATACAAGAATTCCTATATTTTTCACAATTTTGTAATCATCACAAATAATTTATTTTAATTTTAAAATCTTTGGGAAACATCATATCTATTTAGACTCAAATTTATGTCTATTACATGATTTATAATCAATTTAATAGCATTTTGAAATAAGTTTTCAGATCTGTCTAAGGGTTGATTGTTCGGTATTTTGACCATATCTCATAAACCGTAGATCATTTAAGCCCAAATTTATAGTTAGAAAAGATATTTTATTTATCTATAACTTTTATGGTTTGAGAAAAAATTAATTTAAGCCCTAAAGAGGTCAAATCATAGCTCAAAATACTCGAGTTGCAGCAGAATATCAAACTAACAGTAGCTCGGTAATTTGGTAATATTTCTCAAATCATAACTCCTTCTAAACTTAAATTTTACAGTTAGAAAGATATCTCAATTATTTACAACTTTATACTTAGTATAATTTAATTTGAATTGTAGATAGGTCAAATCAGTGTTCGAAATACTCGAATAGAACAAATTTCAGAGAAGATAGAAATTTAACTTCGATTTCATATAAATTTTTTAATCAGCTTTAACAATCTCAAAACTAACATTTTTTTCATTAGTTCAATAGTATATGATTTAAATTCTGGAGCGTACTTACACGAAGATAAATTCACCTCGAAAAGCTCGAAAACTCCTCCCAAAAACTTGTCAACCCAAACACGAGCCTTGAAAAGACGACGGGGAGTTTAGGAACCCAAAGTTCCACCTGTTTTCTCTCTCTCTCGTTTTTTTTTAGTGCGTCTCTTGGTGTGATTTATAACAAGAAACACACTTTTATACCTGAGCAAAGGCATGAGACATGCCATTTCACACCACATGAAATTATATTTCTCCAAACTTCATCTTGAAATCTTGTCGTAGGTAAGAACTTCTTCTTTAAAATTTGTTGTAGGTATGCAAGATGACATTTGGTTCTTACATGATCTTACAAAAATAATTAGAAGTTTTTACTAATAATTAAGGGAAAATTTATCAAATCCATAATTCCTAAAAAGAGAGATTAGTCACCAAAAAGATGAAGAAAAGTAATGAAAGCGGGGTTTATAGAGCAGATAGCAACCATGAGTATAATTAGAAGTTTCTTATTGAATGTACTTTCTTTGTATATCTTGTCTTTTTTATTATAACATCTTTAATTCCGCCCCCCCAAAAAAAACAGTACAGACAGAAATTACAGTTTCGGCTACTTTATTCAATTTCATCACAATCGAGTCCATAAATTTTCTCCGACAACCTCACGGAACCGTATCCGAATCAAACCTGTTGCTTCCACCCATTCTAATTTTTGATATGATTCTAGCAGCATACACCTCTATGCCAACCCCTGGTTGAGGCACAAAAATGTCCACATCATCGTCCCACGTATTATCCGCCAAATCAATTTTCTTCATCTCTTCTCTCTTTTTATATCTTCGCCATGCTACCTGTATGTAACACGCTGCCCAAGTCCGCCATTGGTGGGAGTAAAACCGAAACTTGTGTATCAGCTTTCTGCTGTGAAGAACCCTGAATTGGAGCGCAACGAATTTCAAATCTTCGGACGCAAGAGAAAATGCCTCAACTTCAGAAATGGCCTTGACAGTGCGCGTGGAAGACGGGAGTATGCTAGTTGGGCGGTCTAGAGCCCACATCAGCAGTTCTTCGCCACAGAAGTTTCCTGGTCCCAGACGCGACGAGTTGAAAAACCCTATTTGCCCTCCGTTGGTGGTGGAAGAATCGAGGTGGCCTCGGATTATGAAGAACATTTCTCCAACGGGGTCCCCCTCACGCACTAGATATGTGTTTTCGGTGTAGAGAGCTGGTTGGAGCCTCTCGGATATTCCGTCCAAGATTTGCTCATCCATTTGATCAAATAGGGGAACCTGTTTTCAGAAATTGATGTCATTTGGACATTAATTTCTAGGTGAATGACATGATGATTTTCATAACTGTAGATGAAATTTATAGACCTTTGTAGATTAAATACCAATACTACGAGTCTCAAAATATTGAAAAATTGGTAGTATTGTTCCTTATTTTTTTCATTTTTCCTAATGTTTAAAGGCCCTAACTTGCCAAGGGTAGCATGTTATTAGCCAGATCATATAGGATGGCTATCTCTGTTTCCTATTTCTAATGGAACGAGTCCGTGACCAATAAGTCGCAATAGAGACATATTTGGCCATAACCTAGAGAAATTTTAAGTTAGAATTTTAAATACCACTAATATTAATTTCAAAAAATGTTGTGCCAACTATGATACTTAGATATCATGTAAACACAAAAGATTTACAAATAGCCCACATCATTCAAGATGCCTTTCACTTCGTATCCCTCTGCTGCTAGACCAAGTTTAAATTAGATATTATGTTGGGAATTGGGATGTAAAAATTGTTTGAAACCAAAATCGTCGGACCTAATTTAGACCTAATCTAAAGGCAAATACATTGGAGCTCCTTGGTCCAATCTTATCACTTATTTAAAATTTTGGGACATTTCTGTTACAAACTTACAATATAAACCGTAGAGACCAAATAGTAGTTTTTAACTGTAGTTTTACTTTTAAGTTTTAAAATTAAGTTTTCTGTTCCTGGGTATGAAACAAAAACTAGAAAATGTTATTGGGATCAAAACAGCTTTGTTTCCTATACTTTCTGTTTCCAAGTTCTAGGAAAGGCAACTACTTTTTCAAAAGTTGGAGTTAAAAAAGAATGATATTACTCTTCTAACTAAATCGTGGCATAGGTGGTGGTTGATTTTCCTCTGGAGATCCTTGGGGAGAGAATTCATGATGGACTTTTCATCAACTCCCCGGGTAGCCACCCACTTGTACTGATCATACTTGCGTATAGATTTTCGCAACTTTGACGGGATTTGGCGATAATGCATCCACTGTTCGGTATCGGTTCTCTTCTGCCTCCACTCTTCAAGGCGAAGCGAGGTAGACTGCAGGTATCTCTGCCAATCATTCACAGATGCTAAGTGGTTTGTTGCACAGTTTTCGTGAAATTTAACATTTTCATGCAGAACAAAGTGAGCTCAAAACAGAAAATATTTTCAACTTGTTTGTGTTATAAAGTTTAATAGATTGAATCCATTTTCTGATTTGTTGGTATAGGTGGATACGGAAGTGGCGGTGGCACATAGTTTAATCTTCATTGTTTGGAGAAGTATAGACATTCATAGTTCAGAAATTATAGTTTTTGATTTGTGAACCAAAAAATGGAAACACAATACAGTCAAGCGCATAGTTTGAAGAATGGGATTGGGATTAGGTGACAGGCCATGACTTACTTGCATATTTCCGACTTGTCCTGCTAGAAGAACCAGCCCGACACATGCTATAAGATTCACAAATATATTTTCTCCAACATACCCGGCTGTGGCAAGATTATTACCTACAGATCTGCAAACACAGGTAGAATTACGCCATTAAAACAGAAAGAAAAAAAAAAAGTAACGAACATAAGCAGCAATATCATGTAACTACTATTGATAGTTAACTCGGTGAAGAATTTACACTAGGCTCTGCAATCCCCAATAAAAGCAGAAGAAGTACGTCTTAATGAACTTCTCGGAAAGAGCATAATTTTGCAGTGCCAGTCTATATATCCCGTATTCATAGTAGGTACCATATGGGTCGCATAGATTCGTTACATTAGTCGATGAAAACCAAGCTTCCCTCCTACTTTCATTCAGCGTTCGACAGTCGAAAAAATCATATTCGCACGTTTGGTTCTCCTGATCGCACACACTTTTCCAGCATGCTTCTTGTCTTTCCAGAGTTAGGAGGTACCAACAAGCTCCCGAAACCTGTTTTAAGAATTGGAATTTCATAAATAGAAAGCAAGTTTTTTTTTTTTTTTCATTATTATTTTTTGAATAACGTAAATGTAAAGTGGACATACATTGCTCATGATGTAGAAGAGCAACACATTATAAGCAGCGCCCACCCATGCTGTTTCGGTCATTTTTCCTGTGTCCTTAACTATCTTCGATGAGAGTGGGCATAGCAAATAAAGTCTCAAAATATATTGTGTAATGGGGATGAACCTTAGAACAACTCTTGAATCTGCAGTCAGCGATGTGGTCGCTTTCGGTATAATAACCCAAGTCATAACCTGAAATCATATCATATCAAATCATATCATATTAATAATATAAAAGCCAGGTCTACGCGCCGTGGACGCGATAAGCGGTACTCCCATTGCACGCCAAGTGGCACTCTAAGTATCCCTCAAACTTTGCTCCATGTGTCAAAATTTAATGCAATTCAAAAGGCATATCAGTTGCCCTTTTGGCTACAGTTTTGAATTGACAAACGCATGTTATAAAACCCATCCAAAGTTAAAAACCAAAGGCTTATAAAACTCATTCAATGCTTTCTGTTACAAGCTGTTAAAGCCCTTTAAAAAGTTTTGTGTTGAAAAAATATATAATAACCAAGTATGGAAATCTGGAAGGGTTTTCCAAAAGTTATTTGTTAAAGCACAGGGCTGGAATATGAAATTGTTGCCACATGTTCAATTTCATTTTGTGAATTTCTCACAACGAATTGACAAGATCAACATGTTGATAAAATATTCATATTTCATCATTGGTTTCCATAAATTATTTTCCGAACCCAGGTAATGGTAAAAATCCCATGGCCATTTTTGATGTGTTGCCATTAATGTTTTGGGTCATGGAAATTTAATGAGATATTATGGGTAATGGAAATTTTAGAGCTTTTTTATCTTTTCAAATTCTAGATACCTGAAAAATGAAATTTATGCCGAATTAAATGAAATTCATACAAGTTACAATTTTATACCAAAACAAATTCTAGATACCTAAAAAACTGAAATTTATGCCAAATTAAATAAAATTCATACAAATTACAACTTTCTACCAAAGTAAATGATTCAAAATGAAATATTCAATCATAAAGGACATTCATTTTTTGCTTGAGCACTTTTATTTGTATTTGTCCATCAAATTTCAAAGGTTAATAACAAATGGCATTGTACGATTACCATCACCAAAATGACGAAACATAGCAAATTTCAAGTCAATGTATTGAAGCTCCTAAAAAATAAATTTGACATTAGATATGGTATTAAATAATCTATTTGGTCCTAAATAATCACAAAAAAAAAAAACAATGACATATAATATTATATCATATACAATAAACTAAAAACGAGTTTTTGTAAAGAGTTGCTCCAAGTGGCGCCGCAAATAAATGACACTTGGAAATTTTCTATTACAAATTAGTTATAAATAAAAGAAAACTGATTTAATAAGAAATTGAAAGGTCAATTTATTATATTCTTCCTTTCAAAATGTTTGGCCATTTAATTTGATTGTTCTAGAACTAGAGAATTGAATGTCAAAAGGCTAACAAGAAATTATTGGCAATTCAATATTTTTTATTTTTAACACAACGATGAGAGCATAGAATTAGATTGTTCAATCCCAATTACTTTTCAACAAGTTTAATTTTTACTGGTAAGATATCTTCCCTTCATGTATTTGACTTAGTATTATTAAATTATTGATTTTTGTTATTTTGTGGAATAGTTTATTTCGAGTTTTCATTTCCCGGTTTAGGCTTATGAGATCTACATTTATTCTCGATCAAAGTAATTTAAATGTGTTGATATAATAGTAATAAAAAAACAATGTAGCTAAAGAAATATGTATTTTGAGTAGAAATTTATATTTGACATTTACGATGAATTTACCCTTAATGGTTGTTCTATAAAACTAAGAGTATTTCTTGGTCAATTAGTCTGGTGTTATTGGTGATATCACTTTATATCGTATATAAGATGTATAAAGTTGTATCTTCACAATATTTTAGGGTAAAATGTCCACGTTCTAAATTTAAATTAAATAAAAAGACATCCAATATCTATAAAAGTTAATTAATTAATGAAATACAAACAATTTTGAAAAAATAAATGAAACGAACAGCAAATATATCAACAAGACTTATACCCTCATGAAAACTTATGCAAAGGGGAAAATTTTCACATTACGAAAGCAACTCGACAAAAGAATGCTATAAATAGTAAATATTAATCGGTGCATTTGAAGCAAAATAGCATAGTTATAGCATGACAAGCATAAAATTTATATATAATTTTTATGTTCAACTAAAACGAAAAATTATGGAATTTAATAGCACATTAAGAAAAAATATTCAATTATTAGTTGAAATCCATGCAAACTCACAATATACTGTTATACATCATATTGCAATATGACCAACCTGGTAACATCAGTCTTATAAATCATGTAAATAATTAATTATTTTATTGAAACTCAGGGAATGATAGTTAAAGTTACAAGTTGCTGAGATTTTCTAGTAGCATGTTATTGATAATTTCTCTCTTTTTAAATCGCCTCAATCGAAATTGTATCTTTTTAAATTTCTTCATAGATTTGAGTATATATTTTACATATCGCCAGTAAATATCTTGTCTTGGAGATTAAGAAAAAAATAGTTGTTCGTTCTCATAATTTGTTGCCATGAATAATTTCGGGGTACTATGCATATGAAGTCAACAAAACAAAGTATTACAAATACTAAAATAATAAATTCGATATTCGTGATAAACAAATATTTTAATATAACTTTAGTGTTCAGTGATCTGTTAAAATAAAAAACATATAAAATTAAATACTACATCAAGAAAAGAACAAAAAAAAAATATATATCTTAAAGATATGTGCATTGCATGAGTTTCAAACTAGTAAATATATTAAAAGTAGTACTACACACCGTAATCGCGACAAATATCATTATATTTTTAGACAAATGACACTCTATTATCTCATGCATATACAAATGTATTTTGTTCACTTTGTAGAATTAATATATGAGTTCATCTTTACATACATACATGAACTTACATTATACATGATTTTATATTTACATACATGCATAAATTTATATTCTACATGAGTTTATATTTACATACATGCATGAATTTATATTGTTCTTGAAACTTCTTTTTTTTCGAGTTTATATCTACATACATGCATGAACTTATATTGTACATAAGGGTTCTCATTTTTCAACCTATGCACATCAAGAATTCATGCTTCACGTGTGAAAAAACCAGTATGATATATTGACTCATGCATCCATACATTTATTTGCATCCATACATTTATTTTAATTAGGAACATTTTTTGAAATAATACATTAATAATTAAAACGTCACTTATATATACTAGACAGCAAGCACGTGCTACGCACGTAGCGTTTGAAACTATTTATCTAGATTATATTATTCATGGTATAAATTGTTGGAAATTTATATTTCCAATAATTATGTGAGCTTATATTATATATACAATTGTATTAATTATTTGTCATAAAAGGAGCTAAATAATAGTGATCAAATTAAGTAAGTCCATTAGACTACCTAAGTTTCTGATATAAGCTCAAATGAGTAGATACAGATATTGACTCATTAGAGGATAATGGGAACCTAATAGGTTGAATACATCAGGAATAGTTATAGTCTCCAAGACACCAAATTAATAACGGTCATTTCTTCTCCCCATCTGCATAAGGTCCTATCAAAAAACTCAAGAGATTTGGTTGAACAAGAGTCATAAAACTACCGCTATCTCATCCATTATTCATTACTGACCTTCATGGATCTAGGTATATTCGTAATCTTAAATTTCCTAATAATCTGGCATGAAATAGATTATAGGTTATGTGGTAGATATGCGATGTATACTTATAAATTTTACGCTTTTGCATAA
>MKEJ01025801.1:0-10698 GCA_001753735.1 Embelia ribes
CTCTTTCTCTTTCTCTCTGTTTGTGGCGAGTTGATTCGGTGACTCAGTTGGTGGAATCCAAGTGATCTCCGATTTCGCTCCAATTCTTGGTGTTTTTCGAGAATGTGGCGAGATTGAGGCTAATTTTGGGGTTTTTTTTGGCGGAAATTATCTGCTAGGGTTCGATTTTCGCTGGTAATTTAGCAATTAAAGGAGGAGGAGAGGACTAGTAGAAGATTTCGATTGAGATGGTAAGTGATATATTTGTATATATTATATTATACTATATATATACATAAACATATCGCCCTTCCGATATCTCTCATATTCACTGATTTTGAAAATTTACTCGCCTCTGTGTGTATGGATTCGATTAGAAGATTTATTATTCCCTTATGATTTTAGATAATTCATCTATGAATTGACTTTTCAACAATGCTACAGAAAATAGAATTTTGATATATTTACCAGTTTTTCCATCTGGATTTTCTTCTAATTTGCGGAATTTTGTATCGGTTTTATGATTTTGTCTACAAATTTCTGTTGATTTGGAAATTTCGGGTTCTGTATTTTTGTATTTTTTAAGGAAATTTTCCGAGTTGATCAATGATTTTCATAACTTTTGTGATATTTTTTCTCCGGTTTTGTGTTAATTTGGAAAGTTTTGGGGTATGAATTTTGTAATTACTTTTAGACAATTTCCGGAACTGATTAATGATCTTCATAACTGTTTTGTGTTTTTGTTCCATTTTTCTGTTACTTTGGAAAAATTGGCGCTCTTAATTTTAGTAATTTTTTTAGGAAATTTGCGGAGCTGGTCAATGATTTATGTAACTGTTTTGTGATTTATTCTCCAATTTTCTGTTAACTTGTAATTTGAGGCTCTTAATTTTCTTCATAATCGTTTTTAGGAAATTTTTCGAGCTTGTCAATGATTTTCTAACGGTTTCTGTTTTTGTCTCCAATTTTCTGTTAATTTTGAAAAATTGGGGGCTCTTAATTTTTGTGATTATTTTTAGGAAATTTTCGGTGCTGGTCAATGAATTTTGTAACTGTTTTGTGAATTTGATTCCTATTCTCTGTTAATTTGGAAAGTTTTGGGGCTCCGGATTTATTTTAAATAATTTTAGGAAATTTTCCAAGCTGGTCAATGATTAATTAGTTGCCTATTTTGAATCAGCAGTGTGGGTCAATCTCGGTGCATAATCCTGGCCCTTACTATGTATATGTATATGCGTGTACGTGTATATCGCGGGGTGTACTTTTAGTTGCTTTCTGAGTTAATTGGTGAGTGAACAGTGGATTGTTTGGTTGAAACTTTTAATCACATAGTTTATTTTGGCTAAAATAATAATAAATTTATGTTAAAAAACTGAGCAGATAGATGTCCCAATTTTAAGAAAGAAAATAAAAAAAGCATTAACTTAAAGAAGTTGTAATTCTACCAACCCTGTGCTAGTTTGTGTAGAAGCTTTTGCATTGTTGAGTGGCAAGTCTATTGGCATTTGTATTTAGGCAAAAGGTTACCTAGGTACTCTATTTTGTTTTTTTCTTTATGTGGTTGCCTCAATTTCACACTTATCAAATTTAAAGGAGTTTACTTGATAAATTATAAGTTTTGGGAGGTACTGTTTCTTTATGTGGTTACCTAAATAAGTCTCTATCCTAAATTTTAGAATCTAAATCCAAGAGAACCCTCTTACAAGTTTATTCAAACAGTAATCAATCCCGGGGGTTACTGTAGTGTTTCCAATTAGGGGACTACTGCTCATTTGTAGTTCGAATTTTTATCTTGAAGGATTCTTGTTTGGGCAACCATAGTTTCTAATTTCATGTTTGAGGGTTAGGAATTAAAATTGAAGAGTTGAAAATGGCAGTGTTATTTAAAGCTCTCAAGGTTCTCGCCTAGGCTCTCCGGCGAGGCCAGGCGAGGCCAAGGCGCCTCATATGGGTCCAGGCAAGCCACGTCTGTAAGGCATGCCTAGGCGAGCGTCTTGAGCTAAGGTACTAGCGTCTAGAGCGCTATGGCGAGCGCCTCACTGAAATCATAATATTTTTCTACTTCTTTGTTCCATCTTTATGATATATATTATTTTCATGATGCGTCTTATTATCGTATCACTATAATAAGCTATAAAAGGGTTACACAATAATAAATCAAGAAGTTACCAACAATTCACCACACCTTTAACACGTGCTTTTACTTCTACATGGAAAATTTAATAATCTTACGAGATTATGAAATTTATTAAAAAATCATTAGCCAATGCCTTAGTTGGCACCTAGCGCCTCAGGTAATTTGGGGTATTTGCGCCTTAAGGACGCCTAGAACATTTAACACCATTGGAAAATAGATACTCTCGTGGGAGTGCCCTTCGGTAAATATAGGGATGTTTGATGAAGATATATGTACATATTGTATAATATCGGTGCGATGATACAGAAGGAGATAGCTCTCGAACTCATTAAGAGATGCAGATAGTGGTTTCGTTGTGGCTTTTGCTGGACGGGTTTATTCGCTGCTATTGTTGACTGCCATAAATTGGGTTGTGAGGATTGCTGTTTAGTCAGTCTAGCTTAAAGATTAATGCTCTAATGTTGGGTAATTAGGAGGAGAGTAATGTTCTATACTTGTTATGTGGGATAGATTTAATGAAACTCGGTATTTTATGAATTAGTGTTATTAGTTATTTAGTATTTCAATCGTTGTATTATTGATTAGTCTTTTTTATATATTGTTATGGTAGGCACATCGAGCCCATTATGATAAGTTCTGCTTTTTGTTGAGTTATAATCTTGTTTAGACATTACTGCGAGGATAAAGTTACGTAAGATTTGAATGCAAAATAATGAACATTGATGCCGCGGTATATTTTGGTATAAGAATTTGAAATAATTTGCTAATCTTCACTGTATCTGGTTGTCTCTTGATATGACAAAATTTGCTGCATTCATCCTTACTTCTATCTATTTTCCTGATTGAATTTGTGTTTTAGAAGTTGTCAAATCGCTGTATCTTTTCAACATCTAATTTTGGAGCCTGAGCATTCTTTTTTGTGCTTCAGGTGGAAGGAAGGGTGCATATGCCTAGGGAGACTACTTTGGAATTTTTGAAGCTTAAAAGGCGTGAGAGGGCAAAGCTAGAACCATTATCTGGCAGTGTTGGTTCTACTAACATGGCGATTAGAAGCGGAGGAGATGCTCTAAGAGCTCCAGCTTCTTGTGGTATTAGGATACATAGTAATGTCGATTCTTTTTCTACCGTTGCTTCACAAGAGGACGTTTTTTCTAAGCAAAAGGTTTCTAAGTTTGATGTGAATGATCTTGATTGGGTTGAAAAGATTCCCGAGTGCCCTGTTTACAGTCCAAGTAAGGAGGATTTCGAGGACCCGTTGATCTATCTACAAAAGATAGCACCTGAAGCTTCACGATACGGTAAAAGCTTTTTTGATTTATTGATTTATTTCGGTTGGGACTTTGTCTTTGAATGTGTTGATATGGAAGTGATAAATTCTCAGTGCTATTCTTTGCCACCTTTACTTTATTTCTTGTTTTCAGAGTTGGTAGCATAGGAAGTTGTACTTGGTGCAAAGCAAATACGTCTATAGGACGTGGCTCTTTCCCTCAATATAGCTGTTTTTGATACGTCCTTGAGCAGTTTTTGTTTCATTTTATTTTTCTGGGAAGAGAACTACTTAGATGTGGCAATGCTAATTATACTCTCATATGGTGTGCAAATATTCGTATGTGGAAAAGTAATTGAAAAGAATATTTTATCACTAAACAATTAGCTCTCATCTTTTCTTCACGTGCATATATGTAATACATTTTTTTTCTTCTTTCTGAATATACCCCATGTGATTTTCTTTGTTCACTGAAATAGCAAATTTCAAACATCTTGTTTTCAGGAATTTGTAAGATTGTTTCACCACTGAGTGCATCTGTTCCTGCTGGTATGGTTTTGATGAAAGAGAAAGCTGGATTTAAGTTCACAACTCGTGTGCAACCCCTTCGCCTTGCTGAATGGGATACTGAAGACAAGGTCACCTTCTTCATGAGTGGGAGGTGAATACTAAGTTTTCTTGGTAAGAGATCTTACAAATTTTATTTGCTGTCTTCTTGGCTTGACTATACCTTTTCATTTTTCAGAAATTATACATTTCGTGATTTCGAGAAAATGGCGAACAAGGTTTTTGCTCGTAGATATTTCAGCTCTGGATGTCTTCCTGTCACTTACTTAGAAAAGGAATTTTGGCATGAAATAGCTTGTGGAAAGACAGAAACTGTAGAATATGCTTGTGATGTTGATGGTAGTGCCTTTTCATGTTCTCCAAACGACCAACTTGGGAGAAGCAAATGGAATCTAAAGGTGTCAATATTTGTATAAACTCTGCCTCAGTTATTTTATGAGAAAATGCTTTTCTGTTGAACTTTTACATGCAAATCTACGGTTTGTGGTGAAGCATAAAATACGTCTGTTAAATTCATATTTCTTTGCTTTTTCCTTTATTATTTTGCCTGAAATTTGGCTGTTATTTTCTGATATTCATGCCTTGCATGATTTATTTATATAAACTTATTCTGATGTTCATGACATTCATGTTTTCATCTGTTACCTTATTCTGATGTCCATGGCTTGCATGTCTTCATCTTTGCTACCTTGTTCTCATGTATTATTCTTTATTTTGACATCAGAAAGTTTCTCGCTTGCCCAAATCTATTCTACGTCTTCTTGAAACAACGATACCGGTACATTTTTCTCCCTTTTGCTTTTTTCCTTTCCCAACCAATTGATTATGCACCTGATCAACGTTTCTCATTTTTTTCAGGGAGTTACTGAACCAATGCTGTATATTGGAATGCTGTTCAGTATGTTTGCTTGGCATGTAGAAGATCATTACTTGTACAGGTATATGCTTACAGACTAGGATTACCAAGGCATAACTTTCTGCCTACAGATAGTTCTGTTAAAAAGTTTCTTTTTTTTTCCACCAATTCTCCGCAGTATCAATTACCATCACTGCGGTGCAGCAAAGACATGGTATGGAATTCCTGGTCAAGCGGCTCTAGATTTTGAAAAGGTGGTCAAAGAGCAGGTATATTCCCAAAATATACTGTCGGCTGATGGAGAGGATGGTGCATTTGATGTGCTTCTTGGGAAAACAACTTTGTTTCCTCCTAATATTTTGCTTGAACATGCTGTCCCTGTCTACAGGGCCGTGCAACAGCCTGGAGAGTTTATAATAACTTTCCCGAGAGCATATCATGCTGGATTTAGCCATGGTTAGTTCTCTTGGCTTGCATTTACTAGTATAACATGAAGATTTTGAATGCTTGTTTTTGATGGGATAACTTTAAAATCATCTGGCATGATTATATTTTGTTACCAAGCTCATTTTAGTTTCTTCTTGGACTGCAACGACCAAAATTATGTCGACTCCATATCACACAACTTATTGACTGTGGGTTATGTATGAGAAGATTTCCCGAGTTCCATCCTTTGGGATTACATTGATTGGGATTTTGTATTTCTTTTTTCTATCATGTGAAACCAAGGTTTTAAATAACGGTGGCAGATACTGTAACGGCAACGGTGGCAATGTAACGGTTTCAGACTGTAACGGCTGTAGTGTAACGGTAGCGGAAATCGGAGCCACGATTTTTTTTCATCTTTACGAATTTTTTTAGCACAACGGTAACAGTAATGGTGGCAGTGTAGGCCGAAACCATAACGCAATGGTGTTACGCAATGGTGTAACAGATGATATTTAAAACCTTGTGTGAAATAAACCCCTTAAAAGAGATATCAAGTAGTGTCATCTTTTTCTGTTTCTCTTTTCATTATAGCTGTGTCATTTATCCTCATCCTCTCTTTTTTCTTAACATTACAGGTTTTAATTGTTGTGAGGCAGTCAACTTTGCAATCGGTGATTGGTTTCGTTTGGGGTCAATAGCTACCGTTCGCTATGCGCTTCTTAACCGAACACCTCTTATTCCTCATGAAGAACTTCTCTGCAAAGAAGCAATGTTTCTTCATAGGAGTTCGGAACTAGAACATCCTGAATTTTCACCCGCAGAATTGATTTGTCACCGCAGCATTAAGATAGCGTTCATTAATTTGATGCGATTTCAACACCTTGCTCGGTGGTGTCTAACGAAAATGCGGGCATATCTTTGCATTTCTCTGATTTCCCACGGAAGGATTCTCTGCAGCCTATGCAAACGTGACTGTTATTTGGCATTTCTTAATTGCAATTGTTGCTTGCATCCCATATGTCTACGACACGGTAAGTTTTCCCTCTCGATTTGCTTTAATAATGGTTGTTGAAATTGTATTAGTTATTGGATATTGATTCACACTGCTTGATTCTACTATACAGAGATTAAATCAGTTGAATTACCCTGTGGGGACAGTTACACTCTTTGTTTAAAAGAAGATATTTGTGACATGGAAACTACAGCCATCAAGTTTGAGCAGGAAGACGATATTACTTGGGAAGATTTGAAGCAATGTAGAAGTGGTGACGATTTATCTCTACTATTGAAGAGGTTCCCCAATGCTGAGCGGGATGGATACTCTCCATATTGTGACGTAAGCTCTGATTCTGATTCAGAAGTTGCCAAAAGTTTGGATCAATTTCAGCAGCATGAGAGCACTTCTCACAGTCAGTCTAGTCTGAGCTACAATGCAGAAAATGTGGGTACTAAATTATCTGAAGCTTCTCTCTCTTCTGTCGCATCAACATTATTTTCTTTGCAAAGACCTGTTGAAAATGTTTCCACACCCAATAGTGTAAGATTTAATAGTCGGTTTCTTGCAGTTTAATGCAGGAGTTGTCTTTGTCCCTGTGGTTTTAAATGCGTCATGAACTAAATAGTATTGTTCCTTCTATCAGAATTATGCTTTCTCTTGTACAGGATTTTGAAAAGAACAGATTCATTTGAAGTAGAATGTGCTACCATATATGAAATACAAAAACTGCCAATATTCCTTTAAAAAGCCAAACTAAAATGCTATGCTCTTTTTTTCTTAAAAGACTAATTTGCTGCTCAGTTTTCTTGTCCTTTTCCGATTGCTGTGGAAAAGCTAACTTTTCAGCTTATGAGTATTAGGTTGTAACTGAACTAGCTATTTGGAGCATGTGAAGTTACGATTGCCATTTTCTCCTCATTGGCACATCACTTGGTTGAACAAGAATTTGTTTTATTGCACTTTGTATAAGTATCTTTTTTGCCATGTGTTATAGCAGGTACGGGCTCGTACTAACATTAGTTTAGAAGAAGTTGCATCTGCAAGGGCTTCTAATGAGGCACCTCACAACGTAATTGAATCTTCACAAGCTGTTGTCAATGATACTCGGATGGGCATGCAAGGGAACTCTCAAGGATTAGAAGTGAAGCCTGTTGTGGAACAGGACAGTGACGAGTTTGATACAGGGATATTTAGGGTCAAAAGGCGTTCATCCATGAAAGCAGAACCAAAAAGTGCTAATGATGCAGTATCCATCAATCAAGATCAACAGGTATATTTTTTCTTCTATATTCATTGCCGATGTTGCATATGTATTTGATGATATTATTTGCTGTAGTAGGATTGTTCCGAGGAAGTATCTGTAATTATTGGTTCCACCTGTGTCATGTATGCATGCATTGTTGCTATTGCATATTGCAAACTTCAGTCACTAGACTTAGATATAAGGTAATAATCGGTGAGTAATTGACTGATCTGATAGTTGCCTGTACTGAAAGAAGCAACATCAAGACTTCATCGACATAAGTTCTGTACATGATTTCCCTTTGTGCATAACCTCTCCCTCTCCCTACCCCTTAAAGTGTCAGTTCTGCACCCATGTTGCTTGTTGACTCATTGTGTAGCTTTTTGGACCAAGAGGATATGGGGCTAAGATGCACCAACTTGGACATGGGTGTGGACATCAATTCGGCAATTTTGAAAAAATATTAGACATGGACATGGCGGGGATTCAACATTTTTTATTCTTACAATAATATTTTGTAAGTTAATAAAGTTCTATATTAGTGGTTGCTTACAAGATATGACCAAAAGTATGCTTTATAAAGTACTAAACAATGAAGAAAAATATAATTTACCATTGATTTTTAAGTTTTTAAAAAAGACAATCTTTAGCTTCACAACTAACCCACTTAGTACCAACCATCAATAGTTGCAAATCGTAAAAACATGTCTTTGCCAAAACACTTGAGAACTATCCTAACCACCTAAGATTTAGCTAAATAAGAGTAATGAATTCCTATTAACTTCATGAAGATCTGTAAACTCCATCTTTGCATCCTCATCAAAAATGCGGCAGCTACTGTCTCCACCAAGTGTGTCCTGCGTGTCTTCTGATTATCCAACATTTACATTAATATGTAGAATTTCAGACATGCCATGTAGCGTGTCCGACACGTGCCCGGGATTGTCCGATGAGTGTTAGCATCCCCGGTAAGTCCAACACAAGTGCGGCACCTGATTTGGAGTGTCCGTGTTTCCTAGATCTGGGGACATATGATTTGAAGCTATGTTACCCGGAATGCGGATCGTTCCGTAATGTGGAATGAAAACGGGAACATAGTACGCTACCTATTGTTAAATGCGGTACGGTAGTGGTAGCCTTCTATAGGTTACTTTTGCATATATGAAGTCACCATATTAAGTTTTGTAAGAGTCAACATATAGTTAACCCTAGCAAAAACTTATTTAATTGTTTTTAAATATGAAATATAATGCTTTTAAACTTGAAACTAATAGAAATAACATCAATATTTTACTTGTTTATATTAGATTTCTCTCCGGAAATAAATTTTAATAGTGCAACTATCTCGGATTGCTTTGGTTTGCTAAATTTGGCAATGTGGTGCGGAGGTGTACCACATTTCAGAACGTGCATACCAATTCGCGGTTCGTTAGGATATTAGTGATTTCGGTAACATATATTTGAAGTCCCTCCTATCAATCAATATATGAGAATGTTTGAAAAAACTTGCTAAACAAAGTGTGATTTTTTATTCCTCTGATATCATGAGACCGCTTTTAAGATTTCGTGCATAAATGTTTCTTCGCACCCATTTTTGGGCAGTAACATTATCTAAAAAGGAGAATAATATTTTCATCCCCGCATGTTTGGAATTTTCTTTTGAGATTTTGCAACTATAGTTTCTTCACATTGTTATTGACTGTAACATGATGCCCTTGCCCACATCAAATGCTCCATGATTTAGTCTTAGCACCTCATTTGTAGTTCAGTGAGCTGTGTTTATGTTTACAGGGGTTCAAGCGATTGAAGAAAATCCAACCCGAAGGAAAGTGGGTTCAACCAATGCCATCAGCATATTTGGCAACTGATAATATGAAAAGGAATAATACGACTACAATTACTCATCCAAATTCCGTCTCAATTAAGTTCAAGAAAAGTGTTCATGACTATGCTTCGAGTAAATACAGAGAACAACGTGGTAGCAACTGATCTGGTTGCGACTTGGGAAGAGCTGTAGGAGAACCATTGCCATCAGAAATTGGGTCAAAACACATTAAAGTCTGAGGCCCGTCATTTCCTGGGCTTGATCAAATATTGGGTGACCGATGCTAACTTCTTACCTGATGGGGGTTCTAACAAATATGACTAAACTGAAGATTCAACACGGGTAGCAACAACATATTAGCACAATTTAGATTGACAAAATTAAAATTCTTTTGTCCAGGCCTCAAAATTGGGGCAATTAGCAGTTAAAGTCGTATTCTTGACGTGCTCTTTGACTGGGGAAATTTTCCCTCATTGTCTGGAGAACTGTCCCGCAGGCGGTAGGGAATAGATCTTGGGTTAGTTGCAATTGATGTAAATTTGCATTTTTAACATTATGCAATATTCAATTCATTCTAGTTTTGCTGCTTCCCTTCTTAGTGTTCTTTTAATTCTTTTGTAGCTATGAGGTCAATATTACCTATAGATTACATAAATAAAATCAGAAATTTCAAAGTATTGTTTACATTTAATTTTAAATGTTTGTATTGCTGGTTCATGGAGCCTAATGCCCGAAAAAATTATAGTTCTTTCTCTTGGAGTAATGGTTGTACAGTTACAAGTAATGGTACATATAGATTTTTTTTTTTTTGGAAATTTACATATATATAATCATGTGTAGAAATTATACAAATACATGTGGTTGCACCATGTACATGTGTGTTGATTTTTCCCCCTTAAGTGTAGTATGAATTTAATATTTGAAGGTGCTTGTGCAATTTCTTTACATCATTCTTGGTTTGTGAATCATTTTCCCAACGGTATTGTTGATGCTAAATACTGACCGATTCTAAACTAGGCCTTGGTCCAAGCCCAAAACCGAATAATCTAGGGGTTCTAGTGAAGCAATTGAGCTCAGAATATTGTAAAGTAGCTCATGGATGGGGACCAACTCTTTTTGATTGATGTTGCAATAGCTTTATTTGCAATATTTTAGTGCGAGTTGAGCTCAGTACAAAAAATAACCCCAAGGGGTTGGCCTAGTGGTCTTATGACCAAACTCATGACTTCCAAGCATGAGGTTGGGAGTTCGAATCACATGTATCACCTTTTGGGGCCATACCCCCTAGTGATTTCTAGGTTGATGACTCCTAGCGATTTCAAGGTTGAACCCTGATCCGTGTTGGGAACTATCGTAGATGCGAGATACTGGACTCTATGGATTAGTCGGACGGCGCAA
>MKEJ01025806.1:0-13934 GCA_001753735.1 Embelia ribes
TCCAAAAAAAAAAAAAAAAATAGCAGCACTATCATTGTGGAAAAAACAAGGCAACAAAGCAAACAAACTTAAAAACACGATAATACAGGACAAACTTGTTTTCGAAACCAGGCACCCATCAATCCAAAGCTTTATCTAGCACAGGTCGATGACGAGCATGCCGAGCAGACGAATAAGCACACAGCTGACCCCGTCACAGTAACCGAATGCTTTGCCAGACCTACGCTTTTCTTCATTGCCAACCATATAACACAAAAGAACCCAATCCAACCTGAGACAAACAAGAAAATTCAAATTCTCGGATAACCAGAAGAAATAAAAGGGGAACATCAATGAAAGAAGTAAATGAACAGCAATGGGGGCGGTTTTAGATTTGAATGGATGAATTAGAAGCCAAGGAAATCGAAGGAAGATGCTATCCGCAATATGTAAAGGTCCAATTCCAGAAGCACAACAATAAAAGTGATACTTTAGTTAATAACAGTATAAAGAGCTTAGACAAGAAATTTTAGCAAACAATAGGAAACAAAGCTACATAGAAAGAGGGTAGAATAAGATTGAAGTAGTCCTATGCTTTAGAACGATTTGTTCTACAGGTTACAAGGAATCCTAACCCAAGATGGCAACCTTCAAAAGGTGGCACAAAACATGATATATTGACTCCTAAAATTTCACTTTCCCGAAAATGCACAACCAACCACAAGAGAGGGCAGTTGGATCATTATAAAGAAAGCGCATACTGTTACAAAGGTACAATCACACAGATTTATTTGACAGAAGGATCAAATTGTTCACACAATAATATCGAAATGTCCCTATCCGAGTCAGAGACATGATTTTCACTTTTCCTTTGCTCATATGATTCTGATAGGAAGAGATTAACTCCCAATACAGCCTATTTATACTACTATGGAAAATATAACTTCTCCTAATTTTGCTGCTGACTGCTCATAACTAATATTACCATCTTCTATGCAGCTTCCTTGGTCTATCATATACCTTTTCAGGATACAATTTATACCACCTCCCCTTAGGTATAGAATCATACCATGTACATAGGAATATTAGTACTATCCTACCAATTATTACTACTTACAAAAAGTTCATCCAAAGACGTTAAATAGCGCAACCTACCCCATGGTTCCCACCCATTTATTTTACAAACAAATATGGTTAAATAACCTCCCTTGCGAAGTGCAGTTTTTCTTGTTCAGCTGGCAAGAGCCACAAGACTTGATTCAGATAGATACAAATAAGATATCTACGTAAGACACGGTAAGTTGTAAAACCAATCTGTATCAACCTTGAATACTCATCTTAACGGGGATGGCCCAATCAATTTCGAACCCACAATGAAGAGATCAAAAGTTTGATGGTTTTCCTTTCATTGTTTCTTTCTTGTTTACTTACTCTTGTCTATACTGCCAATTATAGATGAGGTCATCTATCACTACGGGGTGCAGCAAAGTTATGATCCACCTCATATCCACCCACTGAACAAAAGGATAAGTAGCTCCTTCTATGTGTAAATCCTCCCTAATCAGATGGAAAACATTTCAGTTTCATGTTCACTTAAAGATTCAAATAAAGTGTGTGTGATGAAATAATAGATTTGTATGGCTGAGAGATGGTAGTTGTCCCTGGTCTAATCCTTGGCCAGTTAAGTCACAATTTATGTCACAAGATCAACAGTAGCACAAAAGAACTTCAAATTTTTAATTACCACAGTCAAGGAGAACTGAAACCCTATCATCAGTCTAGAAAAACCAACCACGTTATGCTTTTCAATGATGTAAAACAGATGCAGCAATCGGGGGAGAAAAGGAAACTAAAAGCAATGAAGAGATGAGCTTACCAGTAGCTATCAAAGCAGCTACAACTGCTGATACAGTTATTGCTGAGATAACAAATACGGCTATAGATAAAGCTGCAATGTAAATGGTCACAACACAGGCAAAGAAGAGAATCAACAAGCCCCCCGCTGCAGCTAAAGAAATGAGAAGAGAAATTATGACTGCGTTCACAGTTGCGGCCAAAAAGTAAAGCACAAAAACTACAAGCCCTGATAAGGTTAGAAGAGCTATTGTCCCAACCTGCAATAAATTGAACCAAATACAAGATACGAAGGTTAGTTTGCATCAAAATATAAATGATGCTTGTATCAACTATAAAGATACTTTTTTAAACAACCATTTAGACTCCAGATTACTCCCAAGGGAAACAGGAAACAGGGAAAAGGTACTCAATCCGCTCTATGATCTGATAGGTTACACAGAGGATAAGCTGATAACAATTTTTTGTGAACAACATTATCGTGTAACAGAAAAAGGATAAGGATAACAACTAAATTGAATACATAGACTCGGGGCTCCTTCAACTGACTAAGAAAAATCTTCTTTGTCATTTTTAGTTTATTTTCTCCTCCTCGCTGGTTTTGATTGGGTTTCAGAAAGGGGACAAAATTTTCAAACCGCTAGCATCTGATTATGATTTTGGGAAGAGAACACTATATGAAGCACGTCTTTTAACACTTACCAGGAATCTTTCAAGGAAACATCATAGTTTCAGTCTTCCTTCAGAGGCTTACGCTAGCGGCTAGACCAAAAGTTGTTGTTCCAACATTCGTGTTGGCGTGTATGCATGAATACAGAAGAAACATTTCAATAACGTGTTTAACTATTTTAAAAAGTTTTCATTTCAGCGACAGCGAATAAAAGAGCATAAACAAACAGTAGATATAGTGAAAACACGACAAAACAGTCCCTCGTGAACAAATTGTTTGATTGCAACTTAAAAGCGCCAGTTATTCTGTCTCTTCATTGAAAACCTAAATGCATTTGGCTGCATCTTCTGAGTTATGGTTATTGGCCGTTTTGATATCAATAATAAGCTAGATGTTTTAAGCTCAACCAGTTTTCTCTTTTGGTTCTATTTGGTTACAAGTTGTAACGTGTTTGGCTAAGGTTATTTGCTGTTTTTACATAAATAAGATAGAAAATTTTAAGCTGAATTTTTTTTTAATAAAAAATGAATTGTGCACAAATAAATAGTGAGTGAGTGACAGAGTGAGTGGCACTGACAGATACAACGAGTAAGGCACGAAGAGGGCTCCCTTTGCGGGCCCAGCGGACGACATGGCGACCGGTGTTGGAAGAAGATTCTCGGAGGAGTGGCACGTTCTCCGAGAGTGACCCCTTGACCCGATCGGACACTGGGGCCGACCCGTACTTGCCGTTAGGATCCGGGTACAGGATGTCCGTGAACACATGGCGGAGTAAGCCGTTTAGCGTGAGCACTCCCTCTCCGATCTGGCTTCCCTCGGAGACGCCGTTAGGCTTCACGTCGTCAGCTTCCGCCATCAGCGAGAGAGCGAGAAAGAGACTGTATAGGAGCTTTCACTGAGAGAGAGAGAGAGAGAGAGAGAGAGTTTGTTGGTAGTTGCATTCAGTTTAGGACTCAGTCATAAGGTCCCCATGGTTTCTTTAAAGCTTAATTTGATACCAATAGTTTGAATTTATACATAAATAGTCCAAAGGTTCTGAATATATGACATCTTCGGTTCCTGTTATGGGCAGAAATTATTATTATATGTAAAACGTTTCAATCTTTGAATTTGAAAGTAGTAGCAAGGGTTAACTATACAATGTCTTGTTGTTCCTATTAAGGTTCAATTTGGTTCCCATCATTTTCGATTTAAACATCAATAGTCACCAAATGTTCAATATAAGACATGTTTGGCCTCTATAACGTAAGGTTGGGCATTTGACCCGCTAAGGTTGAGTTTACCCTCGTCTATGCGTAGTTTAGGGATCAATCAAAATTCAATCTACTCTCGGCATATTATCACAAACCACAATCTACATATTTACAACCCATCGGGTTCATGTTGGATTAGACCTATAAGAAGAGATAATTTGATAAATTTGGCACATACCATTCGGGCTGCCAGCATGTGTATATATAATATTCATGTACAAGACATCCTAAAGAGATACACATAAATCATATTCACAAATGAAACAATCCTCAATAGGAAATGATACTGACTAACAGCATCCCCGGGATCAACTTCCCTAATGCGCCCCTTCAAGCGAGACGGGAGAGGACGCACGTTGGGATTGAACACCATGTGAGCAAAACGAGTAGCCATGAGAGGCTTGGTTGAAGCATCCGTAATTTGATCCTAATTGGATAATAAACGAACCTCCAAAATATTGGCTGCAACCTGATTATGAACAAAATTATAATCAATCTCGATATGCTTAGTGCAAACATGAAAGGCCAGATTGGCAATAAGGTACGTAGTGCTAATGTTGTTGCAATGCAAAACAAAAGGGCGGCTAGACATAAGAACTTCTAACTTACTAAGCAACGAACTCAACCATATTAGCTCAGCAGTAGCATGAGCAATGGCCTCAATACTAGAGTGAGAGATAGTACTTTGCTTCTTAGAGAACCATAAGATGAGATTAGCGCCAAGAAATGCACAATACCCAGTCGTAAAGTAATGATCATTCAGATCATCAGCCTAGTTGGCGTCAGAATAAGCATAAAGCTGGAGAAATGAACAACGATGAAAAAGTGGACCATAATGAATAGTATGCTTCGACTAAAAAAGAATACGCTTAACCTCAACCCAATGAGACTGACATGGTTGATGAAAAAGTTGACAGACCCAATTAACCACATAGGAAACATCAGGTCGGGTAATAGCATGATACTGGAGAACACCAATAATATTGTGTTAGAATGTAGGATCCTCAAAGAGCGAGCCATCAACCTGCATCAGTTTGGCCGAGGTAGCCATAGGGATAGTAACATGCTTGGCACCAAGCATGTTGTTTCGCTTAAGCAATTAATAAATATAGTGTTGCTGCGAGAAAATGAGACCATCAAAAGTAGGAATGAATGTAACACCCGAAAAATGATGAAGAGGTTCCAAGTCCTTAAGTGCAAATACCTACTAAAAATCGGAGATAATACGAGTAATAGCGGCAGGACAAGAACCTGTAACAATAATGTCATCAACATATACCAAAACATAAAGGATATATGATTTAGTATGCAAGATAAACGGTGAAGAATCTGAGCAACTAATATGAAAATCACGTGAAAATAAATGTTAACTCAAGCGTAAATACCAAGCCCGAAGGGCTTGCTTAAGCCCATATAATGACCGTCGGAGTTTACACACATGTTGTGGAAAGCAAAGTGGGAAAACCTGGAAGGCTACTACATGTGTACGTCCTCTTATAGATGCCTATAAAGAAAGGCATTACTAATATCGAGCTAAGAAATAGTCCAGCCAGTTGATACTGCAATAGAAAGTAGCAAACGGGTCATAACAGGTATAATGACAAGGGCAAACGTATCCCCATAGTCTAAACTTTTCTGCGGATGAAAGCCTTTCCCCACCAAATGAGCTTTATAGCGCTCAATAGACCCATCCAGTTTGCGTTTAAGCTTAAACGTCCATTTGGACCCAACCAAATTCTAAAGCAGCATCAGAGGCATAAGATCCCAAGTACCATTCTGGAGAAAAACAGTGAACTCATCGTTCATAGCTACACTCGACTGAGGGTGGCGAGACGCCTCAGTAAGACACATAAGTTCGACCTCATTAACTTAATGAACTGCCATAAAAGTACTCAGTAGTGGCCACCGGATTGTGCCATCTATAAACTTCTTAGGCATACTAATGTTATTCCAAGAACTAGTTATCATCAAGTAGGTCTAGTTGGGACAAGTTGGGGTCGCGGGTATAGGGCACGGATCGGGTAGAGAAGCAATAACTTGGTAAGGCAAGGATGGGGGGTTGGACAAGGCTTGGTAGTGGGTAGGCCATTGGGCGCATTTATAAGCCCATATAGTGGGGAAAGCAGAGTGGGGACAGATAGTAGGGTTGAAGAAAAAGTGCACTGGGGGTTAGGAAGAATGGTGGCAGGGGGCCGGGGCGAGAAGGGGGCCCTAATCGATAAGTTCTACCCAAGGTGGTAAAAATAGTAGATTGACCTAGAGAGGAAGTGGACCATGGTGCGAAGGATGGAAGAGTTGAATTGAGTTGGGCCAAGATGAATAGAAGCCCGGGATAACAAGGGGACTGACAAATTAATGGTAATATGTAGGCTCGTGGGATCAAATAGAATAATGAGGTTATAAAGTAACATGGGCTCAGAAAAAGAGGTAGAAAATGATGTTTTGGCCTCAAAGTTTTTACACGAAAAATATTTTTCATCAAAGATAACACAACATGCCAAATAGGCACGCCCCATTTTAGGGTTGAGACACTTATACCCAAAGTGGTTCTAACTATACCCAAGAAGCACACACGTAGTGGAACTTTGTACAAGTTTGGTTTTATGATAAGGGTGTAAAAAAGGCCAATACACACAGCCGAATAAGCGAAATAACGTATAATCCAGTTTGCATGCAAACCTTATTTTACAAGGAAAAATATTATTAAGCACTGATGTATGCATACAATTAATGATATGGCACACTGTTAAAATGCATCATCCTAATAGCGTAAAGGAACGGAACTAGCACTAAGAAGGGCAAGGCCTATTTCCGCAATGTGGCGATATTTATTTTCTGCTACACTATTTTTATGATGAGTGTAAGGGCACGTTAAGTGATGATTAATTCCTTGTGAGACTAAAACTTTATTAAGAATTGCTTTAAACTGAAATAATTTTAAGTTGTAAGAATTGCTCAACCAATTTTTGAAATTGGTAAAAAATATTAGTGACATCATATTTACATTTAATCACATAAAGTTAAGTAAATCTACTAAAGGAATCAATGAAAGACACATAATAATTATTGCTATTATGAGAAGTAGTAGGGGAGGGACCCTAAACATCAGTAAAAATAAAGTATCAGGGAAAATGTACTTTATAATTAGAAGTCACAAAATGTAAATAATAACTCTTTATCTGTTGACAAGAATGACAACTGGAGTAACTAGAACAATCATAGGTAAATGAAATTAAGAAATAATTTTCTTAACAAGATGAAAAGTCAAATGCCCTAAACAATGATGCCATTATTGAAGAGTGGCTCATGTGTCTAAACTGGTGGCTAGTGCTTCTTTAGGTTTAGTTTGTGGCCATGGGTAGAGTCCACCCCTACTTTGCCCTCAGAGTAAAATATTTCTTGTTTTGAAATTCTTGACACAAAAACAATCAAATAAGAATTCAATAGAAATATTATTATCATGGGTGAATTTATTGATAGGAATTAAATTCTTTTGAATGAGAGGGCATGTAATAAGTTATTTAAAGTAAAGTTAGAAAGCTTAGCGATCCTGATATAAGGAATTGGGAGCCCCTATCCATTACCAACTCGAATCAAATCATTCCCAAAATAATCTCATATCTACAATGTTAAGTTGGAAAAATCCGGTGTAAGATGATAAGTAGAACCTGTGTTAGGATACCAAGACGAATTAGTAACTGAGGAGCCAATTACAAAACCATTAAACCCTGGGAACCCATGAAGAGGTGGGGGCCGACGAATGAGAAACACTTTGAATACGATAGCGGTGGTATGTATGTGCCGAGTAATCCAATATATTGCACAACTGGCAAACAATCGTAGAAAACTAGGGAGACCCATAGCCTGAGGTCCCGTGGCTATTACCGCCACAACCCATATCCCCACAACCCCTGGACCAGTTGGAGTTGGTCTGGCCTAATTGGTTGTGGGTAATCGAGGGTGGTCCCGACCGGGGTTATTGCTAGTCGACTAACGATCGGACTTCCAAAAACCCTGTGCGGGTTGCAGTATTAGAACTAGGGTTTCCAAAGTCGAGTGCAGGCTAATTCTAATAAGTGATAAGCTATTTGAAATCTAACAAGTAGACAAAAACTATCACAATAGGCATAGGTGGATCATGAGTAATAATTTTGGACACAATAGTATTACAATCATGGCCCAAATATGTGAGAATATAAAAGATAAGTTTTGTCTTCGAGATGGACTAACTTGCGGCAGCAAGGAGGTCCCCAAGAGAATCAACCTCACAAATATAGTCAGTAATAAACTTGTCACCCTTGCGAGTGGTGGCAAGTTTACGACACTTTTGTACCTCCCGGGACCGACTACAGGCAACAAAGAGCTACTCAAAATAGAGCCATAAGGCTTGAGAAGTAAGCTATTTGATCACAAAAGCTAAAATCTCTTTAGTAAGAGAAGAGAAAGAGATGCCAAGATGATATTATCTTGGCAATCTCATTGGTCAATGGCGGAATCATGGGCAAACTATGATATTGGTTTGATATGGTTTTGAAAGCCAAGCCATAGAGGATGACCAACCAGGGTTTGAGGTGTAGCGGGTACGGGTTGGGGTATAAAACTATCAATATAACTGAAAAGGTATTGTCCTAGAAGATATGACCAACTAGGGTTTGAGGTGTAGCGGGTATGAGATTGCCATAATAGGTAATTGTCTTTGTTTAATTTTATGGTTAAAAAGTGTTGAAGATCTTTAATAGTGGTAAGGGGGTGGTGTTGAATTTGATGTAGTGGTAGGGCATAAAGTTGGGGTTAAGTTAGGCCATTGTTAGTGGTTGGCTAGTGTGCAGGAGGGAAAACTAGTATTGAACTGTGGTGGTATCTATAGTAAGGTTGCGGTGGGGTTAAAGGTTGCCGATGTGATTCCGGCTAGGATGGGGCCACTTGGTATGGCTAAGAGGCTAGGCCTAGCCATCACCGAGCTACTAGTAGATGAAGCAGGCATGACTATGATAAGCTGAACAAAGGCTAGTTGGTTGATCATTCATACGGCTGTAAGGCTAGCAGCGGTCAAGCCAATAGCAGTAAGTCTTGCAACAGTACTAGAGTTTGGACCAATCATGATGTTAGCCATAATGTTCTGATACTATATAAGAAGAGATTATTTGATAAATTTGGTACATACCAATTGGGCTGCCAGCCTGTGCATATATAATATTCATGTACAATACAATAGAAAATAATCTCAAAGAGATACACACAAATCACATCTATGACGGAAACAATCCTCAATAGGAAACAACACTGACTAACATCATCCTCGGGAGCACTATCCCTAATAGGACCCGACAAGATAAATGAAAAAGGCAACTATTATAAACATGATTTATCCTAAATGATAATATGCCAAAGGGACCCATTTCTATTTTATTTAGGGGTAAATTAATATTATTATACAATTTCTTTTACTAACATCTCCATATTTGAGCAAGTTGCCTCGTGCACTTCATCCACAGCCAATAGTGTGTGGAATCGTTACACCTATAATTAATATAATTTAAACTCTTAATTCAAAGGTTCAATTTAAATATATTGATGGTGCATAGGTCTCATGTACCAACATCTCACAGTATCATGATGAGTATTCTCTATTTAATTAGCCCCTAACTAATCATTAAAATAGAAAAGAAAAATAAGATTTTCTCTATCTCCCTGCGATCTCTTTCTCATACCAAATCTGCCAATCACCATAACAACCATTCAATTTGTCATAGATAGATGCTTTAGATCATTCGAGACGAATGACTAAATTTAGGCTATTCTAGGACGTCCTGGAATGTCGTAGAGCAGGAGAGACCTAAATGTTTCTGTATAGATTCTTATATAGTGTATAATTATATGTCTTCTAGGATTGTATAAAATGTTCTAGAAGGGTCTTATATATTCTAAGTAGGTTGTAGACAAAAATGATTTATAACCTTACTTGGCTATTAAAAGGGGAATCTTGTTCATTTGTAACAACCAACACTTATAGTGAATATAAGTGACATGTTCTCCTATATCTCTCGATATCTCTAGCATTTACTGGTGTGTATTTAGCCTTCTTTTTCGAGTTTATAAGTTGAATAGGTCAAAAGTTGGCTTAACATTTTAAAGGAAGGTGAAGCAAGTTAAGTGTCACACAGATAGCTTGGGAAAACTAAACCCATGACAATATCCACAACCAACTCCACCACCGGCCCTCCCAACCTAATCCGACGAAGAAGCAACCACGATGGAAATAGGGGTTAAGAGCAGTTGTGGATGGAAACGATGAGAACAAAAAGAAAGTGGCAGTAGGTGGTAGAAAAGAGACAATTGTGTAGGGCGGTGATAGGGAGATAAGATAGGATAAGAGGGAAAAAGCAACAATTGAGGGTTAGGGAGGCAAAGGAGAGGCATGGCATATGAGAGAAAGATCGTGGGGGAGAGAGAGAAAGAGAAATTGGATTTTCTTTTCTTTTTAAATTGTTTGTCGCACCCCGAATTTCCCCATAAAAAAACCCGTGGACGTGAAATTGAATAGTGACAAAAGAATAAATAATCTCAAAAGCAATAAACAACGATAAGAATATGAAAATAAAGACAATTGCCATATATATTCCAACGATCCTCATATACAACAAAGTCTGATATGTACAACCATCCAATAATAACTACAGTCCCTATAGTAGCAATTGCAGTCCACCCCCAGTTTATATATATATAATCGCAACGGAATAAAAAGTAGGAAGACCAATGCTAACACTATACAAAATAAGAACTCAAGAGGTTGGCACCAATACTACATAAAAGAAAGCTCAAGCTAAATGCTTGATGAAAATAAATGTATATAATCAAACTCTTCTACATCCTCCAATAACAAAAATACATGTACAATCGTCTACAAATACAAAATAATACTAGTCATCTTTGAGTCCATGCTATGCATGCATGTCCCAAGCCTCCGAACCTGTAGCAATATAAGACTATGGAGTCTCGATAATATCTACATGCTACGGCGAAAATAAAGTATAAACATACTATGGAAATAAATTAATTATCATACTAAACCACGAATAATCATGTAAAGTAAACATGGATAAGCTATGAATTTTACAAATGTGATCATATGAATGCTCATATATAATGATGAGTGCATGATGCCAATGAATACTATAACCACGACCCGACTACGACAACGACTAAAAGTGAGACTAGTATCTCTACGAGTTCTTAAAAAATGCTAAGGTTTGCCACTGAGTATGACGTGACCTAGCCTTCATTATTACGCTACTGAGTATGATGCGAGCAATGAATGTATCACATATCTGGTTTCCCACCTTTCACGGTGAGGTTGTATGACCTCAATTGCTTGTACAAATTTTTATAAAGGCGATATTATGTGTTCCGAATATAAATAGAAAATAACTCAATTTCCTATTTATGCAAATGCCATAAAATAATGAATTCTTGATATTCATGCCTTTCGGATTCCACGAATGGCTATGCCTTTATTCACCGATAGGCATGCCTATAACCTCTGAAATTACGAAATCCACGAATAAAGCAACCGTTTTGTTCAATGTATTTAATCACGAAAGGTCCACGAATATTACGAATATCTCCGACTATGATTCAACAACTACAAATGATGATATAATGAGTGTAGGTCATGTAATCATGCCACGATATACTCCATGATAATAATGTTAATGGTACATTATTAATTCTACTAAATGCCACAAATGTCATGATAAAATGAGTGTAATCACATATCATCTCCATGATAAATTTCCACGATAATATATATGATATAATTGGGAAACTCTTTATATCAAATGCCACAATAATTTCTGACAATCATCTTATATGCTATTATTGGAAAATAATACATATAATACCACGGAATATTCATACGATAATATTAGGGTATAAGATTATGCAATTTAATGCTACAATTCACTACGAACATTATTTACCGAATATCATCCACAATATTATCTAAGAATATAATCCCTACAAAAATATGCATGAGTATGATGTGACACACCCGCATCTCTATATATGATTGTTATTCACAATCTACTCGTACCTACAAGTCTACTAAATGCCTCCGAATGAGCCGAGCAAGTTTCCTACAAAAGTCTTCTTCTTGTGCCTTGGGAACGATCTAGTTACGGGCCTCGAATGATCCCCAACCTAGATATAAAGATGAACTACTAGACATTAGGAAGAAAATAGACTACTTTAATTTCACGAGCCTTAATAGCACAAAAAATGAGGCTAAACCAATGAGTATAAATTTAGAAAAACTTACGTCAAAATGAGCACGACGAGATGGGGAGTCCGAATATCAACTTTTGAGCCCCCGGGACCAAGTAAAGTGTGATGATCTTGGCCAAAGAGTGAAAGAACTCACCATTCTCTCTCTTCTCTTTAGTGGTTGATAGAAAATGAAATGAAGAAGAAGAATATGAGTCAACACTTTTTAATCCGATATTGACCAGTTGGATCGATCGATCCACACTTGGATCGATTGATTTGTTCTTATGGATTCGTCCAATAGCTCCTGGATCAATCGAAGCCACAGAAATTTGGGTCCAAATCTTTCTTGCTGAAAAATTTCAAAATGACTGGAAATCACTTATAGACACTAATGGAAGTGTCAAACAATTTTTGGAAAGGCATTTGAGTACCTGAAACTTGATATACGCAACTTAACACGATTATCGACAAACCTTGACGAAACCCCCAAAACTACTACGAATGGATTCCTATGAACTCAGTTTTATGCTACAACTACAAGATAGATGCTATATTACGAATGCATCTCTATGACCATTATTCATAGTCCATGACTAGGATATGTGTATGGGACTACGAATGCATACGACATCTACGAATACAACAACCAATATAAATAATATTATTAAGGGTGATTAACAATATTATTTAATTGCAAAAAATTTATATGAATTTTCAGGACATTACATTCTCCACCTGTTAGGAAATTTCGTCTCCGAAATAAACGTATACTATGAAAAAGAATAAGAACGTGCCATAATTCACGAACAAGTTCGGATATTTGGTGCGCATTTCCTCCTCCCACTCCCATGTTGCCTCCTCACTATTATGATGCTTGCATAGTACTTTTACCTACCGAATATTACGATGATAAAGTACTTGTTCCTTTGAATCTAAGATTCAAATAGGTAGAAGCTTATAAGACACGTCTTCTTCCACGTGTAGATTATTGAAATTTAGAACATGCAAGGGATACCGTAAGTATTTCCGAAGCATTGAAAATTGAAATACAGGGTAAACACTCGATAGATGCGGTGGCAAGGACAAACGATATGCCACCTTTCCGACTATATAGAGGATCAAGAATAGACCAATCAAATGAGGGGAAAGTTTTTCTTTCTTCCCGAAATGCATAATTCCCTTCTTAGGAGAAATTTTTAGGAATACATGAACCCCAACCTCGAATTCTAAAGTCTACATCCAAATATCAGCATAACTCTTATGCCTACTTCGCGTTGTCTCCAAGCACTATTTTATCAATTGCACATTTTGGGTTGTTTCCCGAACTAAATATGGGCCCAACAATGCACTATCACCGACTTCCACCTAACATATAGGAGAGCGGTAAGGTCTTTCATATAAAACCTTGAATAGAGCCATCTCAATAGGCACTTGATAACTATTATTTTAAGCAAACTCGATCAAACGAAGATCATTCTCCCATTGTCCTCCGAAATCAAGGATGCATACTCGGAGCATGTCCTCGGGATTTTGAATAGTATGCTTAGACTGTCCATCTATTTGTAGATGAAAAGCCATACGCAATGAAAGTTTTGTCCCCAACGATTCTTGGAGACCCAACCAATACCTCGAAATGAAATGTAAATCTTGATCCAAAACAAATGATATCGAAACCCCATATAACCAAACGATTTCATTGATGTACAACCGATAGAGTATTTCAACTAAATCCACCATGAAAATCAGAAGGAAATGTGTATGATAACCCATATAACATAATTTCCTCCCCCTCGATTCGACAAACCAATAACAAAATCCATTGTCACACGTTCCCATTTCCACTCAGGAACGGGCAAGAGTCTCAATAAACTACCAGGCTGCTTATCTTCAGCCTTTACTTGCTGACATATCAA
>MKEJ01025817.1:0-17133 GCA_001753735.1 Embelia ribes
TATATAATATTTTTTTAAATAATACTAATATATAATAAATGTATATGAATATGGATAAGGATATATAGACCTATATAATGGACTTTTGAATATGTCTCGTACATCCAACGCGGCTTTTATCTATAATTTCTTTTTCCTAATATTGATAGAAAAAACTAACCTAATCTATTTCACGCTTTAGGTAACAATCCAAGTTTATGAAAAAAAAGTCGAATTAAGTCCATTTAAGGAAAAATTATATATAGGAAATCTAATACTGAGTAAATATGTACTATTATCTAAGTGATAATTTAACGAGATCGAACCGGTTTATACACAATATAAAAAAAAAAAAAGATGATTTATTAACATCCAAAAGTTTTAATAACTTTAAGTTAAATTAATTTGCTGACCCATCATTTATCTCAATTAAACTTTTAATCTGAAGTCTACTTTCAATTTATCTTCTATTTTTTCACTTGTTTCTATCTCTACTTGTACTTAACACCGTTAATAATGTATTTTTTTTTCCTGATTAGATTAATTAAACACGTCTCAAATTATTACTTCTTTGTCTAATTTTTGTCAATTTTATAACTCTAAAAAACTTAAAATAAATATTTTCACGACCATAATTTTTCTTTTCTAACTTTTAATTTTTTTTGTACTTTATCGATCATATTGCTCCGAAACAAAAAAAAAAAATGGAATCGAATAGTTTCATTTCCAATCTAAACATGTCTCAACAAAATTGGCTAACATAATAGTAAAAGAATAGGGTCTAAAATGTAACAAGTGAAAGGGTAGCAGCTAAATTGAAATGGGGGCAAAAAAGGAAATGTGTAAAATTAACTTCTCCGTGCTCGTAAAATGGGTTAATTTTAAGTTTTTATAGATTCCATGTGATTGACTCTGCTTATCTACAAAATTTTAAAAAATCTGTCTAGCAGATATCAATATATATTTCATATATATGTATATATATGTATGTATATACACCAAAATAAAATATTTTAATGTTGTAGAATGTATATATGGTTAATATGTGCACTGTGGTCTACATTTTTATCCATTATCTTAACCCTTAAGTTTATCATTATTTATCGAATCTACCTAAGTTGTTCCATCACTGGGTTTAAAAGCATTGATATTTTGTGAGAAAAATAAATTGGTATTAAAAGATTTTGCTTTATTTTGGCTCCTTGTAATTAAAAGATTGGGATAATAAATTCATGGGTCCCCATAGTTTTAACCAATATTCTACTTGGTCCCTGTAATTTCAATGCAATGGCGATAGTCCCTAAGTTTTGAGAATCACGTAGTTGGTCCTTTTATGGATGTAAAATTATAGTAAGAAGTTGTTTGGCTGCAAATTTTAAGTAAATAAGCTAAATATTTCAAATTAATAAAAAAGGTTGATGCATCCAACTAAACTATTTGACTTATTTTTGGCAAAAATTGTAAAAGGCTCGGTTTATAAGCTGCACAACAAAATATTGTTCAACTTTTAAGTAAAATGCGAAAAACGTTGAGCTTACAGGCTTCAACCAAACAAAAATTAAATCATAAAAACTACTTGCATTCCTAACTATCTTACTTTGAATCTAAGATGATTAATTTTAAGAAAAACTATATATGTTGCCCCTTGTTTCAAAAAGAGAAGAAAAAGATAAATGATTCGTACAAATTATTTAATGAAAAATATCATGATTTACTATTCGCGTCTCAATATCCTGTTATTATTCTTTTTCCTGTCTTGTAGATGGTCAAAACTTGAACTAGGTTTGTATTCTACTAAAATGTCCGCAAAAGATCATAAATATTTCTATTGAAAAGTTCTTACGTGTTTTCACATGTGTTAGAGACCCTAAAAAGTAAACATTATCATGAATATTGATAATTCATTTTTTGAAGTGCCATATATCTTTAATAAACCGATCCTAGAGAACAATATTGCACTAGCTGAGAATTACTCCTACCATCCCATTTCAATATGTCATTTTTTACTTTTTGTTTGTCCCATATTATAAGCAAATTTTCTTACTTGAAAAAGGTAGTCAAAATAAATATTTTAATCATATAACTTCATTAAATGTACATTTTGTAAACAAACTAAAATTTTCACATTTCCAATGAACAATATTTTAGTAAAATAAGCAATAAATTAAGTGTTGTAACCATCCTAACTAATTTTTTCTTAATTCAAGGGAAAATTCAAACAAATTTATTAATTTGGGACGGAGGGAGGGAGTAAAATTTATCAAAAGTTTAGTCTAAAATTCCTTAAAAGGTAACTTCTTATGATTACATGGATGATAATTCACCAACGGGATGATAGTTATTCAATTTGATATATATTATTCAGTAAAAAAAATCAATTCAATAACAACAATCCACTAAAAAAAAAGGTACAAAAACATAGAAATACACTCCTATGGTAACACAAAAACTTACATAGCAATTCCAATGTACACCTTGAACCACCATATCGTCTAGTCTACATAACGATTATGACCCAAAATCGAGTAAATAGCAAGAGGCCCATAATGAAAAGAACGAAAAACCCACTCATGATCACTATGATCAACTAAAAGAAAATATCTTGATATTGGGAAAGGGACCAAATTTGCCTCTTTTTCCAATTTTGATGACTAAATCCTCATCTTCTCCAAAATGTAGGGATTGTTGGTGCTTCCATTTATTCAATGGGAACCAAATGATTTTTTCGTTAAAGCTAAACGAACCATTAATGTAATTAATCCCAAAAGATTTGAGTAACTTAAAAAAGTGAAGTAAAGCTCAAACATTTAACTCAAAATTTCACAATAAACTAATAAGAAGGAGAAGAAGAAAGGGTCATATTTTATATATATATATACAAAAAACACAAAACCACCCTCTTATGTACTTATATATTATTCCCCATTTTCACCTTCTCCTTTTCAACCATTTATTAGTCTCCCAATGGTCTCTTCTTTTTCCCCATTGGATTATACAGATTCAGAGCTTAGAAAACCCATCTAAATCTCTCTCTATTCCCCCTCTTGATTTTATGGCTTTTAAATTTTAATGGGTTTTTTGAGATTTTAAGGCGCATAAACTCTTCCAAGTCTTCTTAGGTATAAACACATTTTTTTTTAAATAAATAAAACTTTTCTCTGGGTTTATTCGAGGAAATTTCATATACCCAGGCTGTATATAACCTGAAGAAGGGTTGGAATTATAAATTTTTAAAACGTTTTCTCAATTTTTGATGGGTTAAGTTTTTTTTTTTTTTAATTTTATTTTCTTTAAATTGCCTTTCCCTTTTTTCATTTCCTTAATCTCCATTGAATTTTTCTCTGAGAGATATGGGCAAGCAAGGACCTTGCTATCACTGTGGTGTCACAAGTGAGCTCTTGTTCTTCAATATATTTTTGTGGGACAAGATTGAATAATCATTTTATTGTTATTTATTTTAGTTGATGCCAAAGATTAGGCATCCTAATAACTTATTGGTAAAAGGATTTGATTGCATCAGTCAAAGAGAATTGGCCAAAAATATTGTGATTATTTGCTTTTTATTCTGTTAAGTTCTTTTGGGTTGTGATTGTGGAATTGGGATTGGAACTTTCGAAAATCTGATTAATATGTGTGCTGCATATGAATTGGGTTTTGGTGACCTGATTTTGATTGGAATTTGCTTTGACTCTCTTCCATTGTGTTACTACTGAAATTGAAGTGAACAATTCTGAAAACTGAGTGAACTCAATTTCTTATTCAAACCATTTCCCTTCGGAATGTTTTACCTCTTCGGGAACACCTTTATCGGTGTAGAATGAATTTTGCCTTAGACCCATTCGATTACATTCCTCTTAAAACTGCGTCGTAATGTTGGGACACCCATTTAATAATTTATCTTCCAAGTTCTTGTTTATATCAACAGTTTGTATCCCAATCTGTGAACCACTCCATCGGGAATTCTTAAATTTTACTCATTGTATTGTGTATTCACCTTATTGTGTGCACTTATGAAGAAGAGTGTCTAGGTTACTTTTCTTGATCAAGTACTGGAAGTGATAGAACAATTTATAAATCTTTAATGGTACTTAAATAAGTTCAAAATTTTAATTTAGTCATGTATATGGACTGCTTGCAGTTTGCCGAAACAAAAAGCTACTACACTGTCACTTTCTTTAGCTTTATGAGATAAACTTTGTGCTGAGTCGAGTCTTTATCGCTGATATATACTAATGCTCATGGACCCAGGACACATTGCATTCCTTATGCAGCAATTCATGTAGTTATGTTTGTTTTCTTTCTAGAGTTTCAGATGAATAATTCATTTGAAGTTTTTCATGATGATTTACCTTTCAAGTCTATTCATTATTCTTCGTGTTTTGAAGCTTCTGTATATGTATGCAGCCACTCCTCTTTGGCGTAATGGGCCACCGGATAAGCCTGTACTGTGCAATGCTTGTGGGTCCCGGTGGAGAACGAAAGGATCGCTCACAAACTACACCCCTCTACATGCTAGAGGAGACCCGTGTGAACTCGGGGATTACAGGATTTCAAAAGTGAGGAATTTACCAGTTAAGAACAAAGAACCAAAGGTGATCAAAAGAAAACTAAATCCTGGCAGTGGATTGGTTAACGGGGTTGCATCCAATTATAACCGGGGTCTGCAGAAGGTTATAGATGAAGATTATAGTAACCGTTCAAGTTCTGGATCTGCCATGTCTAATTCTGATAATGGTGTTCAGTTTGATAGCACAGATACGAGTGAATTAACAGGTTTGTTGATGAGATTTATACATTCTCTATATCATTAGTTTTGGTACTCTTGTGTGGAAATATTTTTTCTTTCGTGTAACTTTTAGTTTCCATTTGGTAAGCAAGTGAATTTGAATAATGAAATTTGGTTTTTGATGTGTATTGTATGGGTAGTTTGTTCATAAAGTTTGATGACATTGTTTGATTGTTGTGCTACTGGCTATAATATCGGTGATTTGAATGATTTCAAATTTTATGTGTCTAGAACTTAATTTCTGCATGGGGTGCTTTGGCTATCAACTCAAGTCCCTTTTCTTTATTTTTGGCTAAACAGTCGAAAGCCATAGTCATGAAACAGGCCAATGTCGTTTCTGAATTTGGCTAGTTCTCAAAATTTTTTCTTCAAAAACAATTTGGATCATAATGACTTTGTGAATCCCTTAAACTGGAGCATTGTTATGAAAATTTCCCAAAACCTGTTTTTCCTAATCCATTTCTGCCTAATATGTTTGGTTTTGATTTGTATTTATCTTGATTTGGTTTTTGTGCTAGCATCGTTACCATTTTCACCGTCTCTGAAGGTTATTTCCTTTACTTATTCCTTTAGATCCATCACAATCCATTGTCTGGGACTCTACGGTGCCTTCGAAAAAGAGGACCTGTGTGAATCGTACAAAGACTTCTGTATCTGGCCTCGAGAACCTTACTAAAGATTTATATGCCATATTTCATGAACAACAATCTTCACAATACTCTGGGTCTTATGAAGATGATTTACTTTTTGAGAGCGATACGCCTATGGTTTCCGTCGAAATAGGGCATGGGAGTGTTCTTATTCGACACCCGAGCTACATTGCAAAGGAAGAGGAGTCTGTTGCTAGCTCGTTTCCAGTTGATAACAAACCCAACCAGGCAAACGAGGCTTATTCACGTTTGAATGCTCTTTCTGCAAATAATAACCAGGGTGCCGATGTTGTAAGCCCGGTTATTGAGAAAAACAGGAAATCTAATGAACTGGGGATGCAACATGAACAGCTCAAAAGGTACTCTCTTCATTAGCTTTAGGGAATATGCTATTATGTTCACAATGATGTTATAATTGTTCATTGGAAGTAACCAAATTGGTAGTGTCCTCGTCTTCTTGTTGTTGAATACGACACAGCCACATCATTACGTGGCAAAATTATGCACATACGATAATTTGTAGAGGCATGAAGCTCAGGTTTATTTTTTGTACTTAAAATTTGAAATATATGGCTTTGAACTTGTTGTTTACTTGAATTTATACGAAAGAACTTGCTTTTTAGATGACAACAGCTAGATAGCAGGATTCAATTTCTATAATGTGGGGTTGGTTATTGCTCTTTCGGTGCATCAGCTTTTTTTTTTCTAATTGTTGTGGAAGAAACAAAAGAAAAGTCCCAAAACCAGCAATAAGTAGCATACCATGATAGAACATGATATTTTGGATATAGTCATTCCAAATCCACGATAATAAATCCTGCACTATAGAAGAATATTACAAATGCTATCAACCTCTAGCCTTTGCCTTGTATTTCAGTGTCGAACGACATGTAAAATTTCAATTGTCTTGATTTCAAATCAATCAAATAAGCTTTTGGTTGGATGTCAAATGAATCTCATATGCTAGTCAAAGAAATGTATGTAACTCACATTGCTTAACACTGCATAGACTTTACGTCATAAGTTGTAGCGAAATAGTGGAGCGTTATTTCACTAGCTAAATTTACCTTATTTGTTGAGTTGTTTACATTGTAGGGAGAAGACTCAGCGTGATATGGTACAGTTTCTGGGAAATCCGTACTCATCACTTTGTTGTGTGGATCTAAAAGTAAGTATTGTTGTATATCTATGTTTGAAGTTGCCAACTAAATCAAATATTAAATATCTAATGTTAAGGTAGAGGACTTTGTGTGGTTTTTTGTTTATCGATATCATTGAAGCTAACATCTGATCCTGTGCTTTGAGCTCCCAGTTTTCTTTTGTACCCGTGGATGAGAAATTAAGGGATTTGTGAAGAGATATGAGGTTCATTATTGAATCACGTGCTACCACTTCACAAAAGTGCACTTAGATTTTAGATACCTACAAGTTGATTGATCATGGAAGAATAAAAGACAATTTGAAAATGAAGGTTTAATGTGGTTATTTCAAGTCCATGTTTATACAACTAGTAATTTGCTTATAAAAGCAAAACTCCAAGAACGTAAATGATGATTTCAGATAACAAGATATGAAGTCTTTCTTTATTTGTTACAATTCTTAGGAACTGTTCGGCAATTGGTTACTCTCTTAGATAATTTCCTCAGACCTTTATTATTCTTTCTGTTTAACTTAAAAGACTCAAGGAAATATTGTTTTTCCTTCATTTCTCAAGAAGCTTTCAAATTTTTCATGACAAAAACAAGTTAGGGGTAATTCCATATTTTATCTTTTTGCTGCTGTTTTTCATGTTCTCCTTACGCTTAGGGAAATTTTCTTAATTGTGCAGGATGCTCTCAGTTTTGACGAGTTTGAACGACACCTCACAGTCGAAGAACAGCAACAATTACTAAAGTACCTCCCTTCTAGCGATACTGCCAAACAACCTGATAGGTTTCTATCTTGGCACTTAAATTTCATCAATTCTACTTGTTTATAAAGTATACACTATGGATTTTACTTTTTGATTTCTCTTGATGAACTCAATTCTGGTGGTATTTACAGCCTCAAAGACATGTTTGGTAGCACACAATTCAAGGAGAACATATCATCTTTCCAGAAGCTGCTTACAGAAGGCGTTTTCGATCTTTCCTTCTCCGGAGAAGCTGAAGATTGCAAGATGCTGAGGAAGCTTTTATTGGGAAATTCAACAAAATCTAAGTGGGTGCAACAATATCATCTGCTCAAGGTGTGAAGAGAAAGAATATCATCACATTTAATTATTCATTTTGTTCAAATACATGATTGCTTTAACATGATTATTCGATCCTTGATGTAGGAGATGAAGTATAAAAACTGCAACAAAGGGCCTGTCGTTCAAAAAGAGCCAAAGTCGGTTGCATCAGCTTACTCGACAAATTTGAAGAGACCTCGTGATAGCCAGTTTCAGAAACTTTCAGGTCCGCAATCGATATATGCTTAACTAAATATCTAAATCCCTAATAGCAATGTTTCCATATTTTGTTCCCATCTGAACATATATAGCACAGGTGATGTGACAATTCCATTGCATTAGATATTTACTTATGCTTGGGTTATTTAGAATCCACAGAATTTTCATAGTATTAACGAGAAACCTTAGTGGGATAGAAGTTCCATAATGGTGAATGCATGATTCTGCCTGTCTTCAATACAATATACCTATCTCTTTATATCTAAACGATAATCTTCATGTAAAAAATGATGAAAGGGAACCAGAGTGCTTTTATCCGACCTTTTGTGCAATTATATCTTAAAAACAAGAAGAAGAAAAATTTTGATACTTGCTGCATGATCAGACCCAGAATGCACTATCAGACCATACTTTACATATTCAGTAGGTACAATGATAAGTTCTACCCCCCAAAAAAGAAATTTTCTACTAAAATTAGCAAAGAAGAACAAATAAAACTCTTGCAAAAACAACATGTACATGATATTGTGCTAGAATAATGCGACTGTTGTGTTATTATTTTGATTACATGGCAAGTGAATGACTAATCAATCGTGATAATGCGGATAATTAAATTTATACCCTGGAAACAGGCTCTTTGTAAGTAGGGATGAACCAAGTGGGGTTTCTCAACCCACCCCAATTAAATTTACACCCTTGGATCAACTTTAAGTTTCATCCAACGGTGGGATTAAGAATAATATTTTATATCCCAGCCATTGAATTGGTGTATTGTTTCATTGGAGCAGACTCAAATTAAATTAGAAGTAAGCTCCTCCTCTAACTTCTAATATCACTGTATATTATAAGCTTGCCAATAAACATATCATTACATACTTCAATTGAGTGGAATTAGCCAAGTGGGTTTTATCTCAAACCCTAGAGACTTAAATTCTAGCTATTAAATATAATTAATAAAATTGATCATACAGATTCGAATCATATCATATGAGTAACTAAAGCCCTCTATTAGATCACGTAAATATAAACAAATTCGTGTAGAATTGAATAAAATAGGAATGGGTAACCCTCTTTGTGATTCCCCACCTTGGTTGATAATTGGACGAATTGATTGAATAGAAGATTTGTGGTTCTCCTCTACACGGCCGTTGTTACACAATTGTAGAGAGAGAGAGAGAGAGAGAGAGAGAGAGAAACGAATTTAGGGTAAAAGTGAGGCTAGAATTTCGGTGTGTGTATATATGTATATGCATATGGCAAGATTTTGAGGCAATTATGATGTGATTTACATGATGGCCTTGCCATCAAAGTTGATTTTGTAAATAAATTTTATTATTGGCAATGATTTGCAAAAATATTGTTTGATTATTTTTGGGAAGGAATTGGGGAAAGGGGGAACCACCGGTGAGGGAGAGAGAGGAACAGGGGTTGACTTCGGTCAATCCCCCGGGTTTAGGTAAATTGTACTGACTACCAAATGTTTAATTTGTTACAGTTTAGTCCTACCAACTTCCAATTTCATTCATATTTGACCCCAAACTAAAGTATAGGTCATCACAACCTACCCCCTCAAAGAATTTTCGTCCTTAAAAATCAACTACTAGCAAGTGCAGATAATATTAAACAGACCAAAGATATAATCAGTACAAAGTTGGGTTCACCTGTCTCGGCAAAAAATTCAAGGTACCACTTGCACATCTCCTCTTTACGCTCCCAAGTTGATTCTGCAATTGTTTGATGTTGCCAGCGAACGTGTACTAAAGCTATCGCCCTGCTTCTAAGGGTTTGTTATCAAGTTTCCAAAATCTACAGTGGTTTTACTTAAAGCGTAGCGTTAGGCTCCACTTGTTGCTTGGTTCAATCAAGAACATGTGAAGGGTCAGGTTCATACTTTCTCAGCATTGAAACATAAAATGCATTGCATACGTTGTCTAGGGTTGGTGGCAATGCCAACTCGTATGTCACCTCTCTAATGTGGTGAGTAATATTGAACGGTCAGATGTATCGTGGGGATAATTTGTTGCTCTTGCTTACCTTATGATTCCTTTCTGAAGTGAGACCTTAAGGATTATATGATCTCCCACATCAAAGCTCAGCGGTCTTCACCTCCAGTCCGCATAGCTCTTATGTCGGCTCTTGGCTATTTCCAGGTGCTGTCAAATTATTTTATTTTGGTGTGTCATCTCGTGAAGTAAACTGGGTCTAATATCGACTAGTCCACCCGCTTTTGGCCAACAAATTGGTCTACATGGTCTTCTATAAAAAAATTCATTTGTTGTCTTGATTGGTAACTATTGTTGTAGGCAAACTCCATAAGGGGAGAGATGTTTTTCTTAATTTCCCTTGAAGTCCAGGACACATACCCTAAGCATGTCCTGTAAGGCGGTACTTATACAAAGGTCGGTATCCAGACCCTTTTGTAAACTTTGCCAAAATCTCGATGTACACATCAGATCCCAATCTGATACTATCGACACTAGGGTCCCATGCAACCTCAGAATCGTGTCGATATACAACAGGGTAAGCGCATCCACAGTATACATATCCCGAATTGGCAGTGAGCCATCTTCGTCAAACAATCCACTATAACCCAAATGGTATTGTGTCCCTTTATAATTCGGTCACAAAATCAATAGTTATATCCTCCCACTTCCAATGTGGAACTGGTAATGGTTCTAGTAAGCCACCAGGTTGTGATGTTTCCCTTTAACTTACTCACAAGTCAAACACTTTCTCACAAAAACTGCCATATCTCTTTTCATATTAGAGTAATAAAATTGCGTCTTTAGATCCTGATACATTTTGGTCCCATTTAGATGTATTGTGAATTTTAAGCCATGCAGTTCCTTTATCACCTCTTGTCTAACCCCAATCAAAACATACAAGCGTTCTATGTACCTCAGTTATCTGTTTCTGCCGAAAGTCCTCTTCTCTAGTATTTCCCCATTATATAGTCTCCTTCTATATTCTGTGCATATCTTTTCTTCTGATTAAGTCTCTATAACTCTAGCAACTATCCTCGTATACGATATCATCGAGTATAAACTTGGGGAGTTACCTCCTCCTTCACCAATGATATGTAAAAACTGTTGATGAAGTTCAGCATCTCCCATACATGTATGGCAATGCTTGCTAAGGTGGCATGTGATATTCGGCCGAGGGTGTCTGCCACAACGTTTCTTTACCTGGGTGATATTCCAACATATCTCCGTAGTCTTCCATCCAGCGTCTTTGCCTTAAGTTTAAATCCCTCTGCGTTAACACGAATCTCAAGCTTTTGTGATATAAGAACACTTTGAATTTCTCCCATACAAGTAGTGTCGCCAGATCTTCAACGTAAACACTAACCCCACTAGTTTAAGATCATAAGTAGGGTAATTTTTCTCATGCATCTTCAGCTATTTAGATGCATACACTACCACCTTTTTCAACTGCATTAGGACATAATCAAGTCCCTCCTTTGAGGCATCATAGTATACTGTATATAATATGCCTTGCTCGGGAATAATGAGCACGGGGACAATTGTCAATCTCTTCTTTAGCTCTTGAAAGACCCATTCACAAGTATCATTCCATTCAAACTTCATTTCCTTTCTCATGAGTTGGGTTATAGGTGCCACGATCTTCGAAAAATCCTATACGAATAGTCGGTAGTAACCTGCTAGTCTGAGAAAACTATAGATCTTGAACATGTTCTTGGTTGTTCCCATCGAGACACAGCGTCAATATTTGCATGATTGACATTTATTCATTCTCCGGATACAATATGTCCCAAGAACTTAACCTCTTTTAGCCAAAATTCGCACTTGCTCAGCTTGGCAAATAATTTGTGTTCCCGAAGAGTCCTCATAACTATCTTCAAATGTTCTTGATGTGCTTCTTTAGAAGCCAAGTATACGAGAATATCATCGATAAACACTAACACAAATATCGAGGAGCTTAGAATATACAAGTTGATGGTTTCCTGCATATATTTTGATGACTAAAGTAAAGGCGGTGAGGTGTGCTCTGTGAGAATGGTCAGAAATATACGTCAAAATTTGGACGAAGCAATAATTAAACTCGAGTTTGTACAAGATTTACCATCAACAGAGGATAATATATAAACTGAAATGGAAGTTCAAATGAAGCTAGAAAGATGGTTGAAACAAGAGCATACTATATGGTGGTCTAAATCTGGGGAATTGTGGTTTCGAGATATAGATAGGAACACGAGATATTTCCACCAATCCGCACGCATTCAGTTTCATAAAACCGTGATAACAATGTTGTAAGGAGAGGATGACAGGACCATCAGTAACCGGGTCGACATAGAAAAACATGTGTTAGATTTCTAAGCGAAGTTATTCAAATCCCTGGGCAGTGTTCGATAGGAAGAACTGACCGAGCTCTTTCATCCGTGCGTATTAGATAAGGAAAATGAGGATTTTGCCCAAGATCTAGAAGAAAAGGAAGTTTATGAATCACTTCGAAGCATTGGTTGTGATAAGTACTCGGGCCAGATAGCATGTTTAGTATGTTCTATGTTAAATTCCAAATAATTGTTCATAAAGAGGTTGTCGATACAGTGCAAGGTTTTTTTCGGGAGTCCCTCTTCTTATAGCACTAAACCATACTAATATTATTTTAATACCTAAGGTGGTCGGTGCATCTACAATCAAACAGTTTAGACCTATAAGCTGTTGTAATGTGATATAAATGCATCTCTAGAATTTTATCTCTGCAATTAAAGTCGATCCTTAATAAATCTGTAACGCCGTATTAAGTGGCTTTTTGACCGGGGAGATGTATACAAGACAATATTATTATGGCACATGAGTGCTATCACTCGATGAAGAAAAAGAACAGTAAGGGAAGATTAGTGGCACTCAAATTAGATATGGAAAAGGTCAATGATCGTATGGAGTGGGATTTCATTTATGATGTCATGAAGGGATGTGTGTTTCTAGCAAGATCATATCTTTGATCGAACAATGTATATTCACGGTTACCTACTCAGTAATGATTAACAATAGTCCTAAAAGTTTTTTGATCCCGACACGAGGTTTGGGGCAAGGGGATCTGATTTCGCCTTTTCTCTTTGTTATGAGAACAAAATTACTCTCTAGAATGCTCTTTAGTCTTGAAAACTTGGGGAAGCTGCATGGGGTGAAGGTGGAGCGAGATACTCAGCCAATCTCGCTTCTTCTATTTGCAGATGATACATTGATTTTCTGCAGAGCAAAAGACAGCGAGGCAAAAGAGATTATAGATTGGCTAGAAGAATATGAACTAAGGCCTGGTCAAAGTACAAATAAAGCAAAATCCTCTATTACTTTCAGCAAAAATACTACGAAGGTAAGGAAAATTACACTCCTAAGATTACTTGAATTTAAAGAAGCTGGGGAGTCCGCGAAATACCTCGGATTGCCGATAGCACCTATGATAAATAGACGAAGTTGGGGAGCTGACCTAAATAGTAAGACATAGCAGGGTGGCGGGTAAAGGCCTTATCCCAGGCAGGATGCGGAACATTAATTAGATCGATGTTGACCTCACTTCCAACACATGCCATGAACTGTTTTGTTATCCTGAGTAATATCACAAATGATTTAGATCGAATAGTCTAAAGGTTTCGGTGGGGAGGCGATTAGAACCTTAGAAGGCTAAGCCTTATTTCGTGGGAAAAGTTTGCAGGCCAAAACAGGGGGCAGTATGGGTTTTCGTTATACACAGTTACAAAATTCAGCGATGGTAGCAAAATTGGTGTGGCGTTTCTTAACATAACATGACGTTCTATGGGCTCGGATTCTAATAACAATGTACAAGTTCGGTGGGGTATGGGAATGGCTAACTCAAGAGTGGAAAGGGGATGCGTTGTGGATATATCAAAGCCTGCTAAAAGTTCGAGGGGGGATTTCGAAAGGACTATCTTGGACAATTGGAGATGGATCAAACAAATGGCGTATGGGATGATGCATAGGCCCCAACCTTGATTGATTTCAAACCAAAGGCTAGATTAGTTGAGGATCAAGATAATCTGATATCTTGGGTGGCAGAATTGACAGACCAAGAGGCATATACATGGAGGAGCGATGTTATTGAGCAAACTTTTGCAGATTCATAGCGGCCCAAATACGTCAAATTCCACTATCTTCTTTAACAGGAGAAGATAAATTTGTATGGAGGCCAGACAAGCGAGGAAGATTCTCAGTTCAATCATGTTATAAGTTGTCAAGTGGTGAGGCTAATAAACCGAATATGGATGAAAACTTGTAGAGGGAGGTATGGCAGGCCAAAAGTCCAGATAGGTTTAAGAATTCTATATGGCACTTGATGAATGATTCTTTTCCTACCCGAGTTCATTTGCAAACGATTTTCTCTATTGGTGAATTAGCTACAGAGTGCATTCTTTGTGAGTTGGCTAAATAGACATGTTATCACCTCTTTGTGGAATGTAAATGTCCTAAGGCGGTATGGGTTGATTATTAAGCTTACGATAGGATTTTTGAGTTTGCCAATAATTTTCCAGCAACTTTGTGGAAAGGATTCATTGATCCGGATCGAGCATTAGGTTATGATAAGAGCATGAGACTTCGGGTGTAGAGGCTTGCCTTCTTAATTATCGATTGTATATGGAACATGCGAAATAAGGTCTTGTATGGAAGAGAGAAGATCTCAGTGGATAGTTCCATTAAAGGTCGCAAAGTAGCGATGTATGCACATGTTGACATGGAAACAATTAGTTAGGTGAAGATGAATCATAATAAGGCACTTATGGCTGAACTTGAAAGGGGAGCACATTTGTCTATTCTATGCGATGTTGCTGTGAGGGGTGAATTTTCTATGGCGGTAGCAGTTGTTAAGATTAACCAGTTAAACTGATAGAAACATATTCGGAGAGAGTGGAGGATGTCGATGTATTCCGAAGTGAATTAACTACAATAAAACTTGCAGCGGAAGCGGCTAACAAACATCAGTGGAGGAGTTTTGAGATTCTATCGGACTTGGCCAAGGTGGTGGAAGCAAGGGATAACTATCATTAGCATGGCGAGTGGAGATGGAACGCATCATCTTTGGAAATGAAGAAAATTAACACAGCGAATAACTCTTGAGCTCGCATTGTAACCCAGGCCGCTTCCGTCCAATGGGCTGGAGGCATTCCATATGTGTACATTCCAATGCTAGAAATGGTTGTTGGCTAATGGTTTGGACCCGCCGAGGCAATTCTAGGATAGCACCGATGTCTCTGTTTTATAAGTTGTGAGTTTTGTTTTGGAAGTTGTTCATTTTTCTTTGACCTTTTGTTTCTTTTGTCTTGAAGTTCTATTAGGACCTTTACTGGGTTCTCAGTTTTATTTTGTGTTCAGACATTTCATTTTTCTAGTGGATGAGCCAACTTTGAACATTTAATATATTTGATTATCCAAAAAAAAACACAACAACAAAAATTTCATTGCAAAAAGCCGACCCAGCCGTGCTTGCCTATGATTTTTATATGAATAGTTACTATTTTTGTTGTAATGTATGAACTAAGTCTAAGTTGGGCATGATACCAAAATAAATTAGAAGATTTATCTAGAAAGATATTTAGAAACATAATTCTAGAAAGTTTCTAGAATTGAAGATATATCTAGAGAAATTCTAAAAAAATGTTTAGAAAGTAAAAAAATTTAAACCTTTAGAGAGATTATTCTAAAGGATAAATAATAATCATTGGATTGAATAAATCCTACCATCTACTATGGATATAGAATAGTATAAATAGTAGTTGTATGAATGGATTATAACCAAGCCAAGCCAAGAGGTAATAAAACATAAGTTCTTTCTTTATCATTACTTTCATGCTTTACTATTTTGCCAACTTAAATAATTTTCTCCTTATTAATCATTTCCCATTAAAAATTTTCAACAAATATTGACTAGTAAATCATTATTTTCCAAGTTCTAATCCCGTGTTTTAGATACTAAGAACTCGGTATAAACTATAGAAGGAATCAAAGAAATTACTAGTAATATAAAATGTATCACAAAAACAAATTGCATAAAATCTTTAAAAATCACATATGATAGACTAAAGTATTCGCTATTCCGTGGTTGAGCATGTGGCTAGTACCTATGGAAATAGATAAAAAAAAAATAACAATATAAAATAATTAGTAATGTTCAAAATTGATAGAGGATTAGCTGCAGTGCCCTAAAATTTTCAAAACTATCTACATTTTAGAAATTTGAAAATGATGATAATTAGAATTATAATATACATAAAAGAGGATAAATAAAATGTTTGAAACAATATGAAGAAATAAAGCTTACTCAGCATCTGATTCAAGTGTCCAGTAACAAGAGTCTGCCTAAAAAGGTCATACAGCTTGACTAACCTGTATGTACCACACTAACATGCTGTTAAATTAAGCACAACCAAATGCAAAACTTTTTGAATCTTTGCAAAAAAAAATTAAAGTAAACGTAACAATCAATAACAACGTAATAGCCTAACAGATACCTGTATACCTCTCTTGAGTGCCATAAGACCAAAAGATTATGCTCTCCTACAAAGAAAATTTACATATTTAAATACTAGCAGATGCATACATGCAATGCATATAAATTTTATGAAAATATCTGAACAAACTAATTAAAATAAAATATTTAAATATTATACATCAAAAAATATTGCTTTAGACACAAAATTTGTAATTAAAAAAATTTCAATTCAGACTAATAAAAGATAACTTCTTTTACTAGGTTTCTTTGCTAGTTTTGTTAGTACGAAAGAAACAAATCACGTAGAGGGGTTGATTTTGAGTTTATGTTAGTTGAATAAAAAATTAAATTGTTGCTATTAAAAAAAAAAAAATTGGTACTAATTGGTAAAAAAAATTGGGAGAGAAGAAGAAGATTATTTTCAAAATTAATCATAATTAGAAATTTTGTTTATCATTATTTTTTAAACTTAAAATGATAGTTAATCTCTCCTGATTAATCTTTCATGTTAACTTTGTTTAGACTCATCAAAGGAAATTAAAGTGCAAAATTAATCTTAGTAATAAAAAACAAATTAGTTTCAATATTCATAAAAAAAAAAATACCACAAAATAGAAGCAAAGGAATAAGATGAGAAATATGTGGACGATAAGAAGAATGTTAATTATATCTTAACCATATCAAAATAAATTTAATGTGACTATACACCAAGGTTTTTAAAACCGGACCAGTCATTGAACCAGTGAAGGTGCTGGTTCAAGGTTCAATGTTTCAACTATGGTTGAACCGATTATGATTAAATAATATTATTTTAATTTTTA
>MKEJ01025823.1:0-11393 GCA_001753735.1 Embelia ribes
AAACAACAGGAGTTGAAAAATTCATGTGAAAACAATCCAACTGCAACTTGTTTTTTTGAAGTGGTTTAATTTAGCCGACCCTAAATACTTGCTGTTAAGGCCTTGTTTGTTTTGTTATTGGTCTAACTTAACTTATACTTCCATGACAAAAAAGGGATTACCCAGCAGATTTTGTGAAGATCATCTCCCTAAAACTACGGTTGACATTGTACTGGAAGCTGAAGATGGCGCAGAATATGATGCGGTTTACATTGGCACCAGATCTGGGCTAAGTGGTGGATGGAGAGCCTTTGCGTTGGATTATAAGTTGGATGCTGGGGATGCTGTTGTCTTTGAATTGACTGAACGTTGGAGATTAAAGGCAAGTCCTGAAAATTAGGATTAACAGTAAAGCTTTCCTTTAACTGTGGTTAGTTAAAATTTCTTTATGGTTGGTTCGGAGTGTGGATTTACGAGTAAGAGGAAAAAAGAAACTGATGGATCTATTTCATCATTTGATGGCAATTTCCCCTATCAATTTAGCTATAGTGTTCTTATTTGTGCCTAATGAGGGAAAGCATATCAGGAGTTTGAATTGCAAACCCAAGTATGAAACTCGTCCAACCAGAGTTTTTTAACCTTCATTGATAACGTTTTGTACGATTCATATTCTGAAAAGTCGTCAACATGGTTACGGGTAAACCTTCTATGCACTTCTCATTGCCAAAGCATAAAAGTTAAGCTTCCTAACTTGTAAACAGAGAAGTGAACTTTTTTCGTTTTGGTCATAGTGCCAGTATATGTGTGACATTTGCTTTTTCTGACTAAATTCCCCGGTCATTTTCTTTGCTTCCCCATTACCATTTGTGGATTTGTTTAGACAACTAAGTTGCAACACCATGAAAACCTGGATTTGAAAACCATCATCCTACCATATCTAATTATTAGGACGGAGCTAACAACATAATACCAACCCTGCAGGTTTACGTCATCAGAGCATCAACTTGTGATGACAAACCAGTTACGAAACGCAGAGAGAGCAAATCTACTGAAAATGGAGTGAAAGAAGTTACTCAACAAGCATCGAAAGAGAAGAAGAAAGAAACCTCGGCCAGACCCTTGAGAGCTTCTACCAGAAAGCAGAAAAAGTAGAACAACTCCATAGACAGGCCTAAGAATGAGATTAGGCTAGTTCCTAGTTGTTTATCATTACGAAACATGTTTAATGTGATGGTTAACTCCCCGGTACTAATGCCTCATTTTGTCTATTAGTTTTTGATGATGGGCGACATTTAGTGTTTAGCCCTGATTGATCACCATGTTCTGGTGCTCTGGAGGCTAATATTGCTTGTAATGGTGCTTCATTACTCTGAAAGTTGTTACCTTAGCACAGCTATGGTGTTTTCGCTAACAATCAGATTATTCACATTTTCTTACTTTCATATTTTAGGTGCGGATTGCAAACCCTTAAAGTACTCCAGTGCAAAGTTGCTTGCATTGGCCCAGGATTACTAATGGGGTGTTGTGGGTTGTAACCGATCTACTTCGATTGGGTATAGACTGAGAGATTATAACTGCATATAATCTTAAGGACGCTTTTCCATTACAAACTGATTTTCAAGGATGGCGTTACGTTTTGTGTCATGGCTGCCAAAAAAGGACTCGGGTATTGTGCATGATGGGAAATTTTGGATTGCATATATTTTTGTGCAATGTGTGTAGTGGTGATCATTATTCAATCATCCTACGAACATGAGAATGACAACTATTTCTAGAATCAAATTTTGAAAATAGTTTTGTGAAGCTGATTTTGAAAATTACTAGTATTGTTCAACTAAGCCTAACATGCCGGCTCCGCAAAGGCATGAGTTTGCATATAAGTCTCCGAATTCTTCATCTTCATGGAAAGGGTTTAATTATCGCTTTTCCTCCTGCTCTTACAATTTTTTAGTATATAGGTACGACACTCTCACGCTTACGAGTGACTTAGTTTGTACATAGGCCCCGCCCTTAGGCAGAGGATGAGACGATCGTTCCGGGCCCAAAAATTTTGGGAGTCTAATTTTTTTTATTATTTATTAAACAAATTTCATAAAAATTCTAGTGGATCCAAAAAATTTTGTCAATAGTTAATTGTCTATTTATATGTTTTTATTTTTATTTTTTATTATTATATAATATTTTATCCCTTTTTTGCCAACTCGAGCTTAAGATTTTCCAAAAATTTTTAGATTTTGTATGAACTTACTTCTAATTGATATAATTCATTACTAGCCTTTAGTGTATCAATATGAATCTCAGATATTCTTAATACCTACTGCCTATTTTTTAGAATTTTTAATTAATAAATCGTTAAACCCATCAACTTAAATTCTCAAAATTATCTTAAATTATACTCTATTTTCTAAAATAAAAAATAGTGTCACTATAAAGGGTAACATTTTTTGCTATTATAACTTAATTTGTACGGTTTAACAATCTTAAATGTTGAAAAATATTTATGTGGAGTGCATAATTAATAACTTTGTATCTAAAAATATAATAATAAATTATTTTAGATGAGATGTAATCTTTATACAGTCATAACTAAAATTTTGTTGATATTAGGTGATTAAATTTTAAAAAAATATATTTATAAAAAAGACCCAATTTTTTTTCCTTACCCAGTCCTGAATTGCCTATTTGTACAACTAATTTTCTTTTTTTGCTTCTCTTTCCAATAACTTGAAAAGAGAAGATAACTTACAATTATCATATTATGTATTCAAAATAATCTTCTGTGTAAATTTAACCTTCCCTAAAATACAAGGACGACATTTATTTTAATTTTTTTAGATAAGCCACAAGGATAACATTCAAATTAATATTTATATTGTCATCCAGAAAGAATATTGACCTACCATAAACTTCTAATCTTTTCAATAAAGTTGAGTAAGGAAATTTTTGTCCACTGAAAGTATAATGTGTGCAGGCTACTCCCTTCTTTCTTTTTTCAATGATCTTTTAGCAAATTGTTAAAATATTTAAATAAATAATTTTTTGATAATCTCAAATTCTCAATGCAGAAAATATGTGAATTACCAAAATTATTCCTTTTATTAAATATTTTTTATTTTTCAAAATTATCTTTAAACCAACAATACACTTTTTGCATATTCCCAAGAAATTAATTAGGAGCATTTTAGTCAACCATTTTTTGTCCCATTCTTGCTTCGCATGCAGGTTAATTATTATATTAAAATCACAAAATAATTTCTTTAGATGATGTAACGCAATCTCAAATTAATTATGATGTGAAAGTGAAAACATTATATTGCGAAATATATAACTTTGTACGTTAGGTTATAGATATAGATACAAAATTTGTTTTGATTTAAATCTAAATTTGGATATATAACTTTAATTATAAAAGAAGTTGGGTGAAAAACTTTAATTAGGGTAGCTATGTATAACTTTACCTGTTATGATATTGGTATAGATACAATGAACTTACTTTTTATGAACACGATAGGGTCAATACTATTTATTGATAGTTTATAAATATATGAAATAAATTTAAATAATAAATCACATGACTTGATTCTACTTAAAAAGAATTTAGCTCATTATTCGCAAATCATCGTTAATCTACTAATATATTTAATATTACCACTGAAACAGACACCAGATCTTTATTCCATAAAAGTCAAACCAAATTAAAATTCAATAACACTGGGAAATTAAATAGGCAACATGACAAGAAAGGAAAAATGCTCAAAATGCGCATTAAAGTAGAATCAAAGATTATTTAATTCCAATTCTCCAACTAAGTGGCAACTTCATACCTCCTCTCTTTCCAATCCAAAAATAGAGACAAAAACTCTAGTATATATGCAAGTGGTGATAGGAATAGCAAACAAATAAAGCAACAAAGCAGAACAAACAAAAACTCTAGTGGGAAAAAGACAATTCTGCTTTGAGGCTTTATATGTTAGGCTTGAAATAGTCATTTCATATATGTATAGTCGAACTATATAGATACTTCTTTAATTAGCAGACGAAGTTGGAGACGGCGAGGGGGTAATGGAAGGTGTTGGCATACTGAAAAGAGAGGGTTCCGCCATTGGCTAGGGGCTTGCCGTTGTTGACGAGGCAATCATCGTACTTGATTCGCTTGAATATGAGTGGGTTGATGAGACGGGCTGAACTGAACCACCCGCAGCTGAGGTGGATACCTGAGATGTTGCACCCTGTGGAACACACGTTCGTGATCTCGACGGTGTAGGTTGGTATGCCGCTTGGAAGTGGGTCTGTGGCACCCTGGTTTACGACTATGTCCGTCTTCGAGCACTTCTCTCCCCACTCTCCCCATATTCGCTCTGGGTGCACTTCGGCTGTTAAAAGATAATTTTGCACGAATAGAAAAGCATAATTTAATGAGTCTTACTACCAATGGGGAAAAAAGAAAATTGAGGGTTTTATTCAACTTTTTTTATCAAACAATTTAACAATAAATGAAGAAGATATAAGCTGTGAGAAGAACAAATATATAACCAATAATACATTCATAATAACCGTGTTTTCAACACTTAATATAAGGAAAAAGCAAAACCGAACAAGTATATGACAGTAGGGGAATGCATATATAATTACAAGGACTAGAAGGAAATTGAGGAAGGATATTCTAGATAATACTGAGGTTTCCATCATTTAGTTTTGGAAATTGTTATATCTACTTAATTAAGCCCGAATAATTTAAGTAGAATAGTAATGATGACAATTTTGAATGATTGAGAAATTACATTACAGCATAAAATTGTCTTAATATGCATTGAAAGGGTAATCAAGATAATAATGATCACAATTTAATAATTATTTAATCATTGTTGACAATCTAACTAAAGATACACAGGCACAAAGCTAGGCATTGTTTTTAACCAGCACGGGTTGGCTAAATGCTCCCGTGATGCAAAGGTTCATTTTCTTTCAGCTTTTTAATAAATAAATTCGTTTATTTTTACTAGAAAAAAATTGAATATAACCAATTAAAAACTTTTACTTTAGATAAACTGGACAGATAAATATTATCTAATTATTAATTAAAAAAAGTAATAAACTCCGACATATAAACGCAAACCAAACAATTAAAAAGTTCTGAAGGAGGGAGTATTGTACAAAATACAAATCACATAAATAAATTTTTGTAATAAAAAATTATATAAATATTATATAAATATAAATAAATTTTTTTGTTTCTATAGCCTAATTTTATTTTTTAGTTAATATTAAATAATTACCCAAAAGTTTTATCCAGTACACTTACAATGACTGAAAAGTACACCTTTTGGCAGCTAGAAAATGGAAGCTATAAATTGCTACAAGCCATAGGCGGCCGGTAGGCACCACATAATTTCAAAAAAAAACACAAACATGTTCACATATACATTCTTATCTACAGTGAAAGTATTAATCACAAGCTAATGCTGTACGTATTTGAATGCATCAGGCCAATAATTCCAAAATCATTAGAGCAAGCAGAGGCGCAAGTAAAAGTTATAATATCTCAATTAATTGGGTGAATTACAATAATTGTTCTCATAGTTAGGGATAAGATTCTGTTTGCTACACTTTCAATTAACAATAATAGTACCCAAATCCTTACCAGTGATATATTTGTTCCCAAACATAGAAATAAGACTGATTTGGTCCCACAGTTTTAAAAAAATTGAATGGTTTCCATCCCATTTTACTAATTTCCAAAACCAATATCACGGTCATAATAGAAGTTGATGTGAACATAAATGATAAGAAATGAAATAATTTACTCTAAAGAACACTGATAAGGAATATAGATTATTAAAACGGGGTGTACAACGTTCTAAAATCCGTTTCATATAAAATGGATTTTGATACGGATATTAAACAGTATCAAAAATTCGTTTCAAATTTAGTTTCATTATTTTTAAATTTAAATTTAAAAATCCGTTTCAAATTTAGTTTCATTATTTTTAAATTTAAATTTAAAAATCCATTTCAAACTTCGTTTCAAATTCCGTGTCAAAAAAACCATATCAAATACCGTTTCAATTTTCCATTCAAAATCCATTTCAAAATAATTATTTATTTATTTTGAAATGTCCTTTTCAAAGTACATTTCAATGTTCGTAGCAAAAGGATCCATATCAAAATCCGTATCAAATGTCCGTTTCAAAATTCCATGTCAAAATCTGTTTCAAGTATCCTTTTCAAAATCCATTTCAATTATGTATTTTGAACTTTCCATTTCAAATTCCATTTCAAAGTCCGTAGCAAAAGCAATCCATGGCAAGTTCCGTTCAAAATTCCGTTCCAATGTTCTGAAAATCTGCTTACAAAACCAGAGTACTCCTTCTACCTTCATACCACATACAAAAATTTCTTGCCTATTAGAATTTTTGGCCTCCACTTGAAATTTTCTAGCTTGAGTTCATTGTCCAATCGTCACCGATGTTCTCGGTCATGCTATTTTTTATTATTACTATTGGCCACTACTGTAGTTTTCATCAATCACCATTGTTCTATGCTAAAGCCATTATTCTCGGTAGCTGCCATTTTATATATGCACTCCACCGCGTTGTAGGCACCGATATTGTAAGAAGAATTCTTTATTTAATTTTTTAAAAAACATGAATTAAATATGTTATATATGTACCTATAAAAATAAAAATAGTATTCTAAAAGTATAAGTTTAGTGGTTATTGAATACAAATAATTACAAATATATGTAGGTCAAATATGAATACTGGCAGATCCTGGATGTATCAAAGAGTATTGAATAAATCATTTAATCTTGAATTTGAGAAGGGTGTAAATGAGTTCCTAAATTTCGCAACCAATCAACTTGAGTTTATGGATGGTAATATGAATAGATGTCCGTGTACTAGGTGTACGAATAAGAAATATTTGGATGTCGGGGAAGTTGAGTAGCATCTTATTATCAAAGGTTTTGTTAATAATTACTTTGTATGGAATCGTCATGGTGAAACTAATTATGTAGCGAACCCAACCTATGCTCATCAACTGACTTACCACGAAGTATTGAATTACATATCCGAGTCGGTATTTATAAGTAATGAAACTCAAGATTTGTATAGGACAATGGTAATGGATGCAGTTGGTCCTAGTTTTAATCCAAGGGTCGAAAAGCAATCGCCCGATCCATTGACTCGATATTTATATGATATGATTCGTGCAGCCGAGCAAGAATTGTGGTACGGTTCAGCCCATTCACAACTATTTGCCGTGTCTCAGATGTTGAGTATCAAGTTAGAATACAATATGTTTGAAAAATGCTATGATGAGTTTTCAGGAATTTTGAAAGAGATATTGCCCAAGGATAAAACGATGACAACCAGTTTCTACGAGACAAAAAAGCTTGTGGTGGGTTTGGGACTTCCAGTCGAGAATGCATGTATGATATATTAGGAAGAAGATAGGGAATTAATTACTTGCAAATTCTGTAGGGAAAAGAGATACAAGTCCAGGAAGAAAGGTGAATCAAAACACAATACGAATGTGCCATGCAGTAAGATGTATTATTTCCCACTATATCAATCCGAAGTTACAGCTAATGGCATGAGATAGCACGAATGTCATCAACAGGAAATGGGTATGATGAGTCACCCATCAGATTCTGAGGCATGGAAACATTTCAATAATATGTATCTAACATTCGAAATGGAGCCTCGCAATTTCCGTTTGGGTATTTTCAATAATGGTTTCTCGGTACTTGGTCAATACGATCTTCCGTATTCATCTTGGCAAATTATAATCATTGTATACAACTTGCCGCCATGGTTGTGCATGAAGGAACAATTTATTTTCCTAACAGTTATCTACCCCAGTTTGAAAAATACAAAGCATAAGATCAATGCATTGAAACGGACCTTCCGGTTGCCAGCAGCTTTAATGTGGACGATTAGTGACTTCCCTGCGTACTCTATATTATCAGGATGGTCGACAGCTGGGAAATTGGCTTGCCCATATTGCTTAAAGGATTCTGATATATTCCATCTTCCTAATGGGGTGAAGACATTGTGGTTTGATAACCACCGAAAGTTTCTACTATGGGAACATAGGTTTAGAAAGAATACAAATTGCTTCTTAACAAATCAAACTATTTTGAAAGATCCTCCAAAGTACATGTTAGGACATCATATCCTCCAACAGATAGAGTAACTTGGATTGGTCAAAATTTCAAAAGTTGGGGAGAACAACATAATGCTAGGATATCGAAATGAACCGGTTATGGCTAGAAGAAATGTAGTATCTTTTAGGATCTCCATTACTGGAGTTCAAACCTAATCCGCCACAAACTTGATGTCATGCACATTGAAAAGAATGCATTTAAGAATGTGTTTAGCACAGTGATGTGTGTTCCAGATAAGACCAAAGATAAAGCTCAGCCAAGAGCCGATTTACAACTGTTTTCTCTTCATCCCACTTTGGACTGGGATGAGAATGAAAATTTATTCCCAAAGACTGTTTACTAGCTAGAAAAGCCCATTGTACAGGCTATTGGTAACTAGATGAGAGATATAAAATTCCCAGACGGTTTTGCATCCAACCTTAGTTGATGTGTGGATACAAATAAAGGTACATTTCGACCAATGAAAAGTCACGACTGCCATATATTTATGCAAAGATTGTTGCCAATCGTACTCAAGCCATTTGTCACAGATCACATATGGGGACCTCTTATGGAGTTAAGTTTATTTTTCAAGGATCTTACTAGCGCTACACTATCAGAAGAGAAAACATGGAGAAATTAAATAGTTATCCTTGTGATTATTTGCAAATTGGAACATATTTTTCCCCTAAGTTTCTGGGACTTAATGGAACTTCAATACCGATGGATATATCCATTTGAAAGATATCTTGGACACTTGAATAAGAGTGTGAAAAATAAAGCCCATGTAGAAGGATCAATGGCTAATGCTTACTTAACTGAAGCTGCTGCGATTATTTACTCACACTATTTTCAGCCTCATGTACAAACTAGACATAGAAAAGTTGGCCGCAATGATGACGATGGAGCACAATCTAAACTTATTCCTGGAAATCTCTCTATATTCACTTAGCCGGGATGCCCTTATTGCAAACGTACGAGAAGATGTCTTGATGAGCAAGAGTACATGGCAGCTCCATATATTCTCATCAATTACCCTGAAATTGATTATTATGTGAGGTTAGTAATGTGAACAAATTATAATATATTGTTGTTAAACTGGTATATATTCATGAATTGTCGTGATAGGTTGTTTGCTGATAAGTTGAAATCTAGAAGGCTAGGAATTAGTGGTGAATAGATTGATGCAACTTTTCATTCTGAATTTCCAATTTGGTTCAAGAATTATGTAAGTGTTATGGGGTATACATCTACCAGTAGAATTCAGTTAAATATTTAATAATAAAAAACATTTTTAACATATAGGTGAATGTTTATGGAGAAGAAAATCCGTTTATCATCGATCTTGTCTCTGCACTATTAAGCATGGTGGATTTGTAACCTACATATTTTATAAACGACTATAAATTTCACTCCATGAAATACAAATTTGATAAACCATCAATAAACAGTGGTGTTTGTTTAAAGGGTATGAACTACGCTGACTCATCTGTTGACTGCTACAGTAGGTTGATTTAAGTTCTAATCTTAAAGTATCCAAGATTGCCAATAAAACAAACAACATTGTTCGAGTGCAAATGGTTTGACATGGGTAAACATGGGACAAAGATTAATAAAAAATATAATATGGTAGAAGTACACGAGGAGAGGAGATACAATCAATATGATCCTTTTATTTTGACAGGTTAGACGAGTCAAGTATGTTTTCTCCCTTATCCTATGTTGTGTAAAAGACAATCGTCCTAGTTAACTGTTTGCAAAGTGAAACCCCGAACAATTATTCAGCTTCCCATGTCCAGTGGGAAGAGTGAGTCTGAGTTAACAACATTCCAAGAAGAAGAAGTTAAAAGGCAGGCAATTCCGATAAAGGATGGCATATTATCTAGTCCTCTCAATTATCCTCCTGGAAATTTTGTAGAAATTGATAACCCTGACGAACAAAATTCAGAGGATTACAACATACTACAACGTTCTTCGAAAACAAGTGAAGAAGAAGAAGAAGAACACGAATATTGTTAATTTATTAGATGGATTGTTATAATATTTTACCAAGATTGAAAAATTACATTTGTTTTTTTCTATGTTCTTCATAATTTTAATTGTTTTCTTCTATTTCTTAGCATAAATAACAAGAAAATTTAATAACTTATTGTTAAAAAATATTTTCAATATCAAAATAATATGATTGAAATTATTTTTAAATAATAACCTTTGCGTTCTATGTTTCCTTTTATATAATACAACAGAAAAAATAGAGTAACTTGGTATACATTTTAACAAAAAGTGTTTCAAAACAATAGAAGGAATTTAATTTCTCAAAAATTTTAAGAAATCGTTGCTAATGGTAACTTTTTATATTTTTTAAATATTTAGTAAATTTTGAAACAGAATTTGAAACAAAATCGTTCAAAAGTACATTTGAAAATTTTTAATAATAACTGTTACAAATTTTTTTTCTTATTTTTAATATTTTAATAATATTTTTTTTTTTTTTAAATTTTTGAAACCAATTTTGTAACGGAGCCGTTCAAAAATCCATTTCAAAATTTTAACAACAATTGTTATTTCTTAGGCAAATACAAGAAGGGGGTGAATTGTGGTAAAGATAAATTAAAAAAAAAATTGAATTAAAGTAGCACTATAAAAGTCTACGCAATGATATTAACTAATATGTAAAAAATAAAAGGGATAGAGATTGTAAACATAGTTTTATAGTGGTTCGGCTGAAGATCAGTTGATCCCTAACGTCTACTCTCAAAAGCATTGCTTGAGATTCCTTTATCACCATGATATTTGGTACATCCCAATCAGCTTCACGGGTGCTGACCATTTTATTTGAGACAACTTCTCAGATACAAGTATACCCTCACAGCTTAGTAGTACAAGACATAATTGAAAGTGAATCATTATACTCAAAAAATATTGAAGATAGAAATTCTTGAATATAAGATTTTACAAGTATACTATGAATAACTATGAAATAAAATGCTAGAGCTTGTTGCTTGTTCATGTCACCAGCAAGTGGTGGCCATAGCGATTTCTGACAGCGTAGCGATACTAGTCCCTGAATAAAAGTATTTTAAAATATTGGCGTGGACATGTATTGGTGTTTGTAGCATTCATGTTCATAATTTCATTCATGCTCACATGATATATATGTGTAGACATGCATTCATTTACAATACATATAGCTTAGTCTCTTATTTATCTTAGAACTTATTGACTAACCGTATATGTCACAACTCGAAATCTCTAACCGACTCGAAGC
>MKEJ01025887.1:0-12173 GCA_001753735.1 Embelia ribes
AAAAAATAAAATATAATTAGCAACGACATTAGCAACGGATTCATGTAAACTGTTGGAGAATCCGTTGCAAAAATAATATTATAAAAACAATCAAATAAACTAATTATTAACTAAAAATATAAAATATAATTAGCAACGGCATTAGCAACAGATTCATATAAACCGTTCCAAAATCCATTGCAACAATATTATTATAGAAAATGATCAAATAAATTATAATATAACTAAAAAAATAAAATATAATTAGCAACGACATTAGCAACGGATTTATCTAAACCGTTGTAGAATTTGTTGCAAAAATATTATTATAAAAAACGATCAAATAAACTATAATATAACTAAAAAATAAAATATAATTAGCAACGACATTAGCTAAACAATTGCAGAATCCGTTGCAAAAATATCATAATAAAACACAATCAAATAAACTATAATATAATTAAAAAAATAAAATATAATTAGCAACGACATTAGCATAATATAACTGAAAAATAAAATATAATTAGCAACAGTATTAGTAATGGATTCATGATCATCCGTTATTTTTTTAATTTATTATTTATAAAATAAATAAATAAATAAATAAATAAAATATAGATTAATCAAACTCAAACTATTTCCGATTAAGAAACCAACGGCAATTATAACAAGCAAATCACTAGGTTCAAAACATTAGCGACATTGGTTATCAACCATGGTTGCGTACCAAGGTTATTAATAACGGTGGTAGTTGTTGTAACGTGTAACAGTGATAGTGTAAAAATCGTTGCGTAACAGTTGTTGAAATCGGAATGACGAAATTTTTTCATAATTACAAAATTATTTTTTAATTTTTTTTCTCCATACCATTATGACACAATATCAACCAATATATAATAATTTTAACTGTTGCAAACGAAAATTCCATTCTCACCGATATATTAGTCCATAGCGATAGCGGTGACGGCCGAAACCATTACATAACGCCGTTATGTAATAGTAACGGCCTAGTTTTAAACTCTTGGCACGTACTATGTACTTGCTAGCAATTGCACGCGCAAAATGGACAGTTGCAACCTTAAAGATAAAACGATAATATTAATGGTTAATATGGTACATACTACATAGCAAGTTTCAAAGGCATTATTGATTTTATAGTCAATGCATTCATATGCTATGGATTTTGTTCCTAAAGCTACAAAATCACAAACTAGAAAAGTACTAATATGAGATCTAGAGGCCTACAGCTTGACTATGTTCATCATAAAATCTAGTATAGATATGAAGTTTTGAACAACTCATAATCCAATAAACAAATGAAACACTGTTAAGTATTTGAAAGTAACACTCAAAAGCCTCAAATATCCAAACAAGGAAAAGCAACACATCTGTATTATATGATACAAAACATACAAGTACAAAACAAAATAAGTGGGATCTATCTGGGGTAGCTTTTGATCAGTACGGAAAAATATTTGAAGAGAAAATAATGGGATCAAGCGGGCATCCAGGCGGATGATGGATAATCCTTGTCTAGTACATTTTGACAGTTTATTTTAAAATTAATTGTTGAAATTTAATCTATTTTTTTTATCCAATTAAATTTTATAGTGAATCTATTTTTAAATTTCAATCGCATATTTAAAAATAAATAAACCAAAATTCCCGAGCAGTCAGTGCAACTAACACGTGGCAGCCTGCCTCTCTCCAAAATAAAGAATAGAGATTACAACACTTTTACCACAAAGCCCTAACTGTCTCTGAACAAGCACTCAGAGGATTAACAAATAAAATCATAAGCATCAACACCCAGATTGCTTTTTATTTATTCAACTCTGCCATGTGATATTTGATAAATTAATACTTACGTTGATAAACACCTTCACCAGTTAAAGCTTGATTTAGGTCTCACCTGTGTCACATAGTATGATTTTGAGAAGAATCAAAAACTCCAAAAAAATCTAAAGAGAATTAAAAAGAAAAGGCAGAGCAACACATAGGCGAATTAAATTCTATTAAAAAAAAATAAATAAAATAATGATAATAACTCGATAAATGCCTCTGGTATTCCAATTTCGATGATTTTGAGAAGATTAAAAAGCTTCAAACACAAAAAAGTTCTAAAAAGTTACAAAAAACAAAGTAACTCTTAGGTACTATTGGACGTTTGGTTATGTTCTTAGAAAGGCTATTTTCATAATTATACAAAAAAATTAAAATGATCTGGCTGGAGATATTTCTTTAGTTTCAACTTTGATGATTTTCAGAGGAAACAAAAGTATATACAAAAAATATAAATACCAAAAACATAAAGAAAAAGAAGAACAAAGGATGCTTAAGGTGAGGTTGATCATCTTTAAACTTGAGGTTATTTATTTGTGTTATAATAAATACAAAATCTGTTAGTAGATCTAGCCATTCTTTTAACTTTTAATGATTTTGAGAAAAATCAAAACTCTATACACAAAAATAAAAAAGAAAAATAACAAATGAATCCTCAGGCTAGCCTGATAATTTTTTTATAGTCTTTATTTTTATTTTTTTGTGTGTGTGCGATAAATAAAACAAACTTTGATGATTTTGAGAAAAATAAAAAAAATAAATAAACACATAGTATCATAAAAACAAAAATAAAAACATATGAACTCTTAAATTAGTTTGATCAAGTTTACCTAAAATCCATTCCACAATTTAAAAGAAATAAACAACTTGAATAGAGGTCTTACCCGTGTTTCAACATTTTAGATTTTCAGAAAAACAAAAAAACACAATACACTAATAAAAAAAAATATCCTTCTATGAGTTTGATCGTTTATTTCTAAACTATATATATTTTGTTATTTCAAATAAATAAAACTAACTGGCTTGAGATCTCACCTTCGATCAACTTTGATGTTCAATTCTTGAGAAGAATTAAAAAGAACAATCAAAAAATAAAAATAATATAATAATAAAAAGAAGTTATTTACTGCCGCTGCAGCATCATCAAGATTCCCACACACATCAAATAGAGCCACTTTGAGACTAATCTCAAAATGAAACCCTAAAATAAACATACATAGTGTGAATCTTGATGATGCTCCACCAGCAAAAAACAACTGAATGAATCCCCAATCCTTTCTTCTTCATATGTGTGTGTGTATACAGAGAGAGAGAGAGGGAGAGAGAGAGAGAGAGAGAGATAAAGGGGGCTGGAAAGGAGCCTTAGTGGTGCGTGCAAGCCCTAACCCTAGAAAAAGGGAAAGCCAAAAGGAAAGGGGACTAAAAAGGCTACAAAAGGCCATATGTGGGATATGAGAGGCAAGAAGAGATGGGGTGGTTGTGACTTGTGAGGAGTGAAAATATGAGGGGGTATAAATAGGATTGGATTTGTTTTCCATCCTATTTTCAAAATAAAAAAAATATATATATATATGATTTTATTTTTCAAAATTTGCTTGAAATTCTGAAGTAATTTAGTTTTTTTCTTTGTGTTGGATTGTGAACACAATATTATTTGTAAAAAATTATGCAAACCATTATTTCTAATGACAGTGGTGGTTACTGTAACGCAATAGTTGTCGTGCAACGTTTTTCGGGGTGTGGAAAATCATAACTGGACATTTGAAAATCATATATGGATTAACCGTTATACAAATTGGCAGCCGAAATAACTTTGAATTTCAACGTCACCGAAGCTGCAAGCAATGGCTACCCATTTTTGAAATCATACTCCAAAAATTACTTGTGAATTCTGAAGTTATCTTTATAAATTACTTAATTAACCAAGTTAATTAATATTCTAAATGAAATAATAATATCATGTTTAATCTTCCAATCTGTGTTCACTAAGACTGACAATGGGTAGGGTGCACTCGAAATTTGGTCATACTATAACCATTACCATTTAGTAAAATCATATGTCAAATCCATCCCAAACCTGTTAAAATTTTACAATTAAATACCAAAGCGGCACTGTTTAAAATCTGAATACCCATTTAAAAATTATTTACCATTTATTTTTAATGGAGCTCATTTATGATTTTGCGGTTCCCATTTTTGATTCATTTATCGTTAGTATTTAAATATTACCTTTTACAAAATTTAACAATTTATATTGACAATCAACCCAACAAATAATCATAAACGACATATAATGCAAATGAAAGTTCATGTTAATCAAATTAGTCTTACAACTAAAAAAATATCATATAAAGAAATCTCGCTAAAAAGGTTGTACAAAAGTAAACGTTATAACGAACACTACAATTACATTTTAAACATATATTTTTTTATATAGAAATATATTTTTCATATGATATTATATGTATATAATTTAAAAATATGCATAAATGTATATATTTATTCAGATTAAATTGATACCAAATTGATATCAGATACTGAGTACTTTATTAGAATAGTCGGATACCGGGTACTTAGATATTAAATATCAAACTCATACCATACCCTAATGGGTATTTATTTTGAAAATTATATCCATCCAAAAATCCATAAAATCCATAAAATATATTATAATTAATTTTGAACCGATAAATCGCCCATAAAAACTCAACCCATTGCCATTACTGTATTTACCAGATAAGTGTTAGATACAAGATATTTGGGATCGGTTGTTGAGGGGAGAGAGAGAGAGGGGGGGAGAGAGAATATGGTGTACCTGCAACAGTTATCAATCACGGTCAAGAGTACCAAATTTACAAATGACTTTTAATCCACTCCGAGACAACCCTATTCCACAAATATAATGGCGTATAAGGGCGGAGAATTTAACTTTATCTAATAATAGTGGTGTTTATGTTTGCTATTGAGATCTGTACGATTTTGTTTTATAAGCCTACTTACTCATTAAATTTGAATAGCAAATCTGAATGGTATTTTTAACGCCAAAATTAGTGTTCAAATTTATTTATCTTTCCTAGTTTTATAGTAGTATAAAATGTTGAATATAGAAATAAATTTGAATAGCAAATTTTATGACAAATTTAATTTTAATTTATCGACGTTATATGGATTTTTTTATATAAACGGGTTTAATGAATTACAAATATGCATTTGTAGTGATTCCTACATATGAAATTGAACATATGTCTTCCATCAAAGACCGATGGTGTATGGATTCTCTAAACCAAAATTAAACACTTTCATTAGTGCACACAAATTTTGTCATTAAAGAAAGAGGTGCCAGAATGCACCAACTAAAAGTGCAATAATTTAATCGTCGGTATAAAAGGTTATTATGAATAAGTTTTGCAAATGTGTACGTTTTGTTTTTATTCCACAAGTGTTTTGGACTTCTAAATAACTAAAATTTGTATTAGTTTACAAGTTTTGAACCTTAATGGCATTTGGGGAATATTTGGAGGCATTGAGAGTATTGGTCAGAGCCCCTTGTGGACTATTCATAATTTACAATCGATGAGGAAAAAGCTTAAAGTATCTAGTTTTAAGGGCATTTGGAAGTAAGGCTTTTAGGTAGATATATTACTTTTATTCTCATATATAAACAAAGTCGCGACCACGCGGGCATGCTGTGGTTGCAACTTGCAATAACGGTGAGAGTACTCTATGTATGTTACTAAACATGTTGAAACACAATTAAATACTAAGATTTTCGGTAATGTTTCCAAATATATCCCAGATTTTCGTTTGCTAACAACGTACAGACTCAGGGCACTCTTACCATTATTATTATTTCAACACTTATGATCACCCATTACAAAATTCCAACTGAAATTTTTTAGGAAGATACTTGTATAATTTTTTTTTGTCTTACTAAAAAAAAAAAGGTGAAAACGAGAGATGAATTTGTATTACTTGACACTTCCATTTTCCAAATTTGCTTTTAAAATTTTGAAAAATTGAGATGATCCCAATTCTTAATCTTCCTTCATTTCGTCACTTGAAGAAATGAGTGAAAGAGCTTATTGGAGTATGAAATTGGGAAATGATTTTTTGAGTTTGTGTGTTTTCATTTTTAAGATTAAGCTGTGAATCCCTCAGTCCACCAAGAATAAAGCCACATTTTTTTTTCCGAATAGTTCAAAAATTATTGACTAATTCTATTTTGGGAATGACAGTGATGACTAAGGTAAATATAATTTTACCATTACCCCTAATACTTATTAGAGTCAAAGAATAAAAAATATGACAAAAGGCTATATAGGTATAAGTTAGTAATTTATATTTAATTCAAACTTTAAAAAGCTAATTTTTGAATTGTGATTATCAAATCCGGCCTATTATTTGTAAACGGACGTGGTATATTTCTTTTCTTAAAAAATTATACTAAATTTAATTGCATAATTTTTAAGCTAAAATTATTTGATGTTTTGATTAAAAAATTAAAATTTTAAGTTAGTAGATCCATATTTTTAGGGAAAAAAATATTAAAAATGGCGACTAAAAAGCCCATTATATCTGGTTATCGTGAGGATTTATGTTAGGATATTTTGCGTCTCATACAAGCATCATCGATAATTGGGGACTGAGATTGACAAGGATGTGATTTTGATGCCCCTCTATAGCTAGGGACAATTATTAATTGGAAAAGGAGCGTCTGTCTCTATTTTTTGAGAGGTAAGATTGAGAAATCACTTTTAGCTAAAAAAAAATAAAAATTTGTATTAAAAAATTTTAAAAATATTTTTATAATTTTATTTAAAAAATTATTTTTTTGGACTAAAAAACATGTTTCACCCTTGTACTTTTATAATAAGTGTTAGATACCCTTATTACTAATTAATTGCTGTGAAGTGATCCAAGATTTTCTAGTTTTGTTTCCGTACTGCGTTGAGCGTTTCTTAAATTTTTATCCATTTAGGGGTCCTTCATTAAATTTTGATGTTAATGCCTAATCTACCTTGGAATATATATTGGCCTATTATTGGGGATTACAAAAACCTCCAATAAAATACACTTTTTTATTTTCATTTTTGGGAAAGCTTAGGTAGCCATAAAGCGCCGGTGTACACTTATTTGTTATGGGCTTTGATACAAATAAGTGCGTGTGTCTCAAATGTTACTACTCCTGTGCTTCAAATTTTCGCACGCTTAATTGTTTTAGTTATCAATTACTCAATCCGTCTACCCTCAAAAAAATATAATAATAATAATAATAATAATAATAAAATAAAATTACTCAATCCATTTTAAAATGAACGTGGTTTAAGATTAATGCAGAAAAGTTAAGAATGCCATTTAATAGTTTCAATTTTTGCAAATAATAGATACATTTTACCCAAATATTTGAGTTGTGAAGAGTGGTTAGAAATTTAGTTGATTGCTATTTATTAAATATTTGAGCAGTGAAGAGTGGTTAGAAATTTAGTCGAGTAAATACGGATAAAATTGAAAAATACATTATTGATTTTTTAAACGATTCTTGTTGTGGAAAGAATAATTCTCTGAAACGAGATTTATTTTAAAAGAGGGAGAGTACAATCATATATATTTTAAGTGACGTCTAAGACTTATTATAAGTATATTGAATCTAAATATCTTTCATTAAATATTTGATTTGTGTGGAGTAATTGGAAATTAAGTACGGGAACATTGGTAAAATTGGAATAAGAGTAATAAAAAATAGTTAATTTTTTAAAATGACATGGTAGCATAATGTTTGCAAATGCTATAATTTCTCATGAGAATATTTGGATGACGCAACAATACCAAGTGGGGACAAGGGGACCAATAGCACCAAACACAAAGTAGTGGGGAGCCAAGCGCCACGATATAGAGAAACTACTCTATTCCTAATGTACCACAAGCATCATTATTTTTCTTAAGACGGCCGAATCCAATAATTCTGAATAGGGGTATATAAATATTATCCTCCGTTTTTCATAGGGAAGGGGGCTCTTATATATTGTATATTGTTATAAAATATTCATTAATATGGTATTTTACTACGACTGATGTAAATATATAGTTCAATCATTAAATATAAAAACTATACGCTGCACAAGCACAACCTACTATATTGACTTATAAACTCACAAATTGCTCTCTAAAAGGAGATATAGAAGAAGAAGAACGGTAGGCAGAGAAACAGTCAGATATAAGATGCCGAAAGAGAGAAAAAATGAGAGAAAATAAAAGTGGGAATAGATCCAGTTCGATCAATATTCCCATATTTATTTTACATGTTGTATTATGTTATAATCTCTCTTTATATTAATAAAAATATACATCGGTATTAGTCCCGTGAGTTAGGCCAAAGCTAAACTTATTTTAAGTTGAGGCTGAACCATGTAAATTTTTTGTATTCTATTTACTTTTCTGCAGATTATTATATTTATTTTTCATCATAATTCATAACTTGTATAAAATTTTAGTGGTTTCTAAATACTCCACCCTGTAAATGACGTGGCTCGTTCATATGCACAAGTTACCAAGACCACCACTGCATAATTTTTTGGGTAAATTACACTTTGCCACCATGAGGTTCTGAATATTTCAGAATACCCCTAAGGTATCTAAAATTATATTTTGTCCCCAAGTCCAAATACATGTTTAATTTTCATTGAAAAATACTATCTTATCCTTCATTTTACTATCTTATGACGCTATTCATTTTGAAGCTAATTATTATGAAAATTAGATAAATACTATCTCATTTTAAGGAAAATATTATATATATATATATATATATATATATATATATATGTTATTATACAATCTATTTTTTAAGAAATTAAAAAAATTAGAGAACATGTGTTACATAAAGGATAATTAGATAACTTAATGAGTAATTTATAGATTTAAATATGATTTTCACTTTGCCCCAAAAATTTTGTGGGTAAAATGTAATGACGTATATACGCCATGGGGACAGTGTAATTTCAGATACCTTAGGGTGTATTATGAAATTGTCAAAAACCTCATAGGAGAAAAGTGTAATTTACCCTAATTTTTTTGTTATTGTTGTGTTCGAATTACTATTTTCTACATATTTACGTAAGACAGAGAAAATTAGTATTAATATATAAAAATTAAAATTAATAATTTTTTTTTACTTGTCAAATACTAATGAAAATATGTAATAAAATGCTATACATCTATCTATATGTAAAATATGTGTTTTTTTAATTATGTGGCGCACATGATTTCCACAGGCACCAATTAATTAAGACAACCTCGTACGAACTGATATTCCTTAGGGTTTTTGTTTTTTGTTTTTGTCAGTTTAAGGTCAGGTGGTTTGTTGAGTGATCTAAAGACCCATTATTACTTCCACTTGGTTTAGATGATTGCCTTTTTCTTCCTATTAATTTCCACGCGTCGATCATCAATGCTTTTGACTCCATCTCATTTTTTAGATTCTCAAGCGCTTATCTCTCTTTTGCTCCACAATTCCCTTCCCCTCCCTATTTTTTTTCTCAAAATAAAAACTACTTATTCCGTGAACCAATAATTGATATTAATTGAATTAAACACAGTTTTAAATAAAAATAATAATTCATATTTTAAATTTTAAATTATATATATAAAAATAAATTCTACCCTTAAGATACTTTATTTTATTCATGCTCCCAAATGATTACAAAGGGTAAATGAAGAAGTGGTCAATTTTTTTTATGTACAACTAAAAGAGAAAAGTATCAATTATCTAAGAACAGATGGATGGAGTAATTCTTCGGTATTTCCCAACAATAATAGGGTAGCCAATGTTTTTGCAGTCAGATAAAGTTAGTCTAGGGATCAATTAGATTTAAACACAACTGTGCTTTTAAGCCATTATTATGATTCGGACATATGTTATTACTACGAAAAACGTGAGGACTTGGGAGATTTTGTATCATTTTGAGTATTGGAGTACTTGTTCTTTTTATCGGTAGCATCTACTTAAAAAGTAATGGTACATTTTTTTTTTTTTTTTTTTTTTTGGGTATACAGGCGAGAAGGGAGAATCGAACCCATTATATCTTTTACAGACTAACATGCTTGTTACTAAACTTATTCGCTCTTTGATGCCTTTTCCACCGAGACTTAAAAATCTATGTATTGACTGCTATGAGATCGTGGGCTAGCCATAAAGAGAGTTCTTTGTTGCCTCAAATACATTGTTCCCTATGGCTTGCTACTCTGATCACTGTTTGTGTTTGACCTTTAAGCATTTACTAATATGCTATGACCATAGATCTAGATTGAGTCTTTTTAGCTTATTTTGGTTCCATTTTTTATTTTCGGTCGTCGAAGAAGCAACCATTTGTTTTTTAAGAAGAAATAACCCCATTGCTATCGTTGTGCTTCAAGCACGAACGAAAATGTCGATATTGCTTTGTTGTAAAAGGGTTGCAACTAAATAATTTCGGGGTTTGTTATTTCTACTCGGGATCAAGTTGCGGATGCCTTAACCAAGCGGCTATTTACGCCTCAATTTACATGGCTACTTAAGCGACCCTTAGCATGCACGAGGTCCATTCAACATTCCATCGTGCGATATCCGACTTGGCCAAACGCAGAAGGCGAGACATACTTTTAGAAGGCCAATCCCCTAAGAGCAGTTAAGTAAGATTTGGCTTGATTTTTTTAGTCTACTTTAGCTATTTGATTGTAATCTTGAGATTGTGCAGAGCATTTAATCTTATATTCTCAATACGATAAATAAACTACCCCACACACTTATTCTTTGAAAAAAATCATCATCTCTTACTTTTATATTGGAATCATATTTCCACTGCATTTTCTCAACAACTATATGAAAGACGCTCATATCTTTAAGGCTACAAATATACATTCTTCTTGTTTTTTTTTTTTTAGTTTAGATAATTTTGAAATTGCTTAAACCCTAAACAAAAAACCTACACCCTTAGAGGCGGTCCCAAGGGACGGCACGATTTACTTTTACAAATAATATAGAAGTTGTTCAAAATAATTTTTAAAAAAAATTATCACTGAAGTTGTTACTGGATAATTGCATAAATTATATTTTAAATGTTTTGATGTCTATTAATTATTCTAAAAAAAATTCATTATATTACTTGTACCTTAAAAAAATATGAGAAGTTAAAAGAAATGTCAACAGTAAACTTTAATTGATCAAATGATAATATAAAGAAAAAAAATCTTAAAAGTAATACTGAGGTGTTCATAGCTTGTGCTTAAGTCTTTATCCAGTTTAAAGTTCGACATTATAAATAGTATTAAATTATAAAAAATGGTAATGAAATTGAAATAAAAGTAACAAAATAAAAAGTATATTATGAAAATTGAATTAAATAAATGAATCAAAATAAAACAAAAAAAAAAAAAAAGGTTGTAGCTGGGACTCAAACTCCAATTCTCGGGCAGCTAAAAAGCTTATAGCGGCGTGAAGAACCATCATTTGTTATCAATTTTCTTATCTTTTTGTATCTATATTGTATATAATATTAATAAAAAAAAGATTTTTTTTCCGCCAAAATGGTGGCCCTCCCTTGCTTAATAGTAGCTCCACCCGTGGCCAAAATGATTTGTTAACTCCAACTCATCATAAGGTCCTTTCAATCAATTCAAGTACATATTTGTATTGTTTGGCTTTTTATTATGAATAACTTAAAATTTGTTATAAATAATTGAATATTACAGTAGCTGATGCAAGCATGAAGCTCAATTATTAAATGACAATACTTTGTGTGATGCAACTACTAATACAAACATGGTCTTATCATTTAATTTTGAACTGCCCCCACTCTGTTTTTTTACCTATAAATAAGAGGCCTCCGTTTGTGTAATATACACACTCAATATTTCAGAAAGAAAATAGCTGAGGAAAATAAAATAAAATAAGAGTGTCCTTCAAATATTTTATCCCCTTATATCCCAAAATTTCATATATATAAAATAAATAAATACTAGTTCTCCCGTAAATTATGCTCAAGTTTAACTCTAAAATTAAGCTTGAGACTGAATAATATAATCCTCGTGCCTTTATTAATTTTATATTGTTTCTTATTTTGGGTTATTTGATAATTTTGCAATACGTTATCAGTGCGAGCCTATACCAAAATTAAAATATTTTTATCAATTTTGCTGAATATTTGATACCATTCTCGGTACACGTTAAAGCCTTTTGCCATAACCCTGTGTCAAAATTTTGAAAATTTTAATTTTATAAAAAGTTATTTAGTAACATAACCCTTAGCTTTTTAGTATTATTATATTTTACTCTCTCTACTATTGCTTTTTTCTTTATTACCCTCAAATTTATAAAA
>MKEJ01025889.1:168-15587 GCA_001753735.1 Embelia ribes
TTCGGAATTTTCGAAGCGTTACAGCAATAGATTCGACTCTTCACGAAATATACTTTAACGTAGTCAAAGGGTATAGACATGGGCAACATGTAATAAGCAAAAAGATATAGATCATTAGGGTCTGGCGGAGGGAGAGGTTGTGTCGGATTATGGTAAAAACCAGGCTCGGGACCACAAAGGAGATCTTCATTTTGTGAAGGGGGAGGCTAGGTATAACAACTCCAACTCAATACAACACAAAAATCTATTTTCAGTACAAATCTATATTTACTGTAAATTTAAAATTTGTATTTTAAAATATATTTTCGGTGTAAAATCTATAATATTTTTAAAGTGGTTTTTTTAAATAATATGAAAAAATCTTTGTTTAAAATAATGTATATTCAGATTTTTTTTTCACTTTTAAAATAAACTTTTAAATAATATATATTCAGATTTCTGTTTTCTCTTTAAAATAAACTTTTTAAAATAATATTTGATTTTCTTTAATTTTTTTAAAATAATATGAAAAAATATTTTTTTAAATTATATATATTCAGTTATTCAGTTATCTGCTTTCATTTTAAAATAATATTTTTGAAATAAACTTTGTTTTATGTTTTATGTTAAACTTTTCTTAAAAATTTTCTGTTTTTTGTTTTGTAATAATCTTTATAAAAAAATAATTATATTCAACCAATAAAAAATGTATTTGACAAATCTATATTCAAGAATTAAAAAAATAGAAAAGTTAGAAATTTCTCACCATACCGGCGACTAAACCGCCGAGGCGAGCAGACAGTTGCGCTAGGAAGGATTTAGCAACGCAGTAGAGGTGCAGTAGAGATACAAACAGCGTCAAGGCAAGATACAATGCAGGTGCAAACATCAGGGCATCAACGATGTAGTAGAGGCACAAACAGGAAGGGCGAAAGAGAGAGGGGTCACCAAATGGTATAGAGAGAGAGTGAGGACGAGAATGTGTGAGTTCGCAGTTTCAAGGTTTGGGATTATATATAAATATATTTGCGAAAAATTTTGCAACATACTACATCTCAAAATATGTTGGTAAAAACTGCTAGAATCTTAATATTTGTGATGGAAGTAGAAATTTGCAACGAATTTTGTAATGGTAATTTTTTTATTATATTTAATAATAAATAATATTTTGCAATGGATTTTGTGATAGAATTTTGTCAAGGATTTTGCGATGGATAATTTTTTATTATATTTAATAAGAAATAATATTTACGATGGAATTTTGCAATGGACCCAACGAAAGTAGAAATTTGCAACAGATTTTGTGGAGGTAATTTTTTTATTATATTTAATAATAAATAATATTTTGCGATGGATTTTGAGACAAAAATATGCAACGAATTTTGTGACGGATAATTTTTTATTATATTTAATAACAAATGATATTTTGCGAAGGAAATTTGCAACGGATTTTGCGATAGATATTTTTTATTATATTTAATAATAGATAATATTTCACGATGGATTTTGTGATGTAATTTTTTTATTATATTTAATAATAAATAATATTTTGTGAAAAATTTTACGACAAAATTTTGCAACGGAATTTGCGACGGAAGTAGAAATTTGCAAGTGATTTTGCGATGGACAATTTTTTATTATATTCAATAACAAATAATATTTTGTGACGAAGTTTGCGAACGAATTTTGCAACGTATTCTGCGACGGAACAATATTAAATAAAAAAATTGCGATGATTATTGTGATGAAGTTTGCTATAGAGATTGCAACGAATATTTTCCGTTGCAAATTTCATAACAACTTTTGGAGGGAAGTGTTCTCGAGTATTTTAGAACAGATTTTGTAATAGATATTTAGTCGTTGAAAAAATCTATTGCAAAATCCGTTGAAAACATTAAAAAATTTATTTTCATCACAAATTCCGTTGTTGTTTATCGTCGGATTTTTTTCCGTCGCAAATATCGATCGCTAAACCTCCGTTTTATGGTAAGGGATAAAAGTTCAAATTGGTTCCTTTTCAGTTATGAAAAGTATCCTTTGAGTTGGGTTCTGTCCCATTTGATAAGCTGATTCCAAATTGATTCGAAAATAGAAAAATAATTAAAATATATATATGATCGATAGTAACTCCAAACCAACAAAACACATTAAAAAAACAATCAGAATTATCAAATGATTTATGTGGGAAAAAAAAACCTATCAAAATGGAAACTTAGAACTTAAACCATAAGAGTAGTAATAGAAAAACGCAATCAACCAAATACTATCACGCAAATCAATCAAAATACAATTATCTAAATGTTAACTGTAGAAGATTTTTTTTTTTTTGAGGGGGGTTTGATTTAGTAATAGTAGTAAAAGTAATAACAATTTTATATTATTTTGGTGAATTATCCTCCTTTTCACAAGTGTGCATATTTTACAATTTATTCCAAAATCAAATTCTTTCTATTTAAGATAAAATACAAATTTCAACAACAAAATTTAGCATTAAGACAACCATCAGTTTAGACATACAAAAATTAATAAAGACAATAATGAAAATAAAAAATATATCAATAATTCAATAAAATATAATATATAATAGTTATTAACATTACTCTTGCATCGCATGGGATAAACTCTGGTAATTATAAAATGGGTAATGCTAGCGTAGGGACCAAATGTATCACTTTTATAAACATTGGGTCAATACCGTTTCAATTGAAAGAATAGGGACCAAATTATTTTGAAACCATAGTAAGTATTTCTGTAATTAACAATGGATATGAAAGCAAAAACAACCCACGAATGTCAGCGGGCATGAGTCACACGTGTAGTTAATCTCTCGATCTACTCTCCCAACGGCCCACCTCTCTCTCTCTCTCTCTCTCTCTCGCCTTCACCGAGATAGTGACTGAAAATCGGTTGGGAAACAGAGAAATTTCTAATAAATCTACAAATAATAATAATAATAACAATAAAATGCAATCGGCGGAGCAATTGGTGCTGGATCTGAGCAATCCTGATCTCAGAGAGAACGCCCTCCTCGAGCTTTCCAAGGTTTCGTCTCTATCTCTGTATCTCTCTTTTTTATTCTGTTCATATCATGGGATCTCATAGTGAATTGGGTTTTTTGGGGATTTCAATTTCTACCGGTTAATTGAACTGTAGGTCTCGGAAAAAAAATAATAATTCAACTTTAGGGCTTCAATAGGGGCAGCAATATTGAGTTTTGAAGATGGGTACTTTTTAGGGTTTAATTTCTACCAGACGTGTGGCCACTTTGACAAGTGGGAATCGCCACAAATTCAAATGTGTCGTTCATCCAATACCGTTCGTGTATGAAAATCCATACACTGTTGGTGCATTAAATTATTATTATTTTTTTAATTTTCTGTTAATTTGATGATTGGATATGGTAGTGCTTGAGTGAATTAAAGATTGTTTTTTCTCGAGAAAGAAGTATCATTGTTTAAAAAGGAAACGAAGAGGACAAACTGATTTTTATTCATATGAGACAAGAGGATCATAATCTTTCCACGTTGCCACCCCAACGGACCGAGTCTGAGTTCGTTCTTGAGTTCTTTAAGTATGACTTTGGTTTGAAATCAACTTGGTTGAAAATGCAAAGACTCGAGATCGACTCGGAAATTCTTTTTTTCTTTATTTTGATGAACAAATGTATTTTTATGTCATTTGATACATATATGTAAAAATAAATATGATGATTGTTTCTTTCAAGCAGGTTTATTTTGGGTATTTCAATTTTCTTGTAGTTAATTGAAATCTTAGTCTTCAATTTTCTTTATTTGTATGATTGTTTCATACAAATAGAAATTAATTTCTCCTCTTTGGTTAACCAGTAGTTCTTCTCGAGAAAAATACAACACCCGTAGTGTAGAGGCAATTTCAGGTGGCGAAAAAGGGAATAGACTATAGAAGTTATGTGGCTGAAACATATAGGCTTGCAAGTTAAGCTTTCAATTTGGTTTGAGTGAATTAAAGATTGTATTTTTCTAGAGTAGGACTATTATTTTACCAAAGAGGGGAATTTTGTTTCTATTTGTATGATACAAGGAGGGTTCATGATCATCCCTCGAGTATGACACTTGTCTAAGAGGATTGGAGAAACAACTTCTTCTCCCCCACCCAGTAATCCCCAATTTTAGAGGACCATAAGGGGGCCAAACATGTGTTGACGGGAAAATGGCAATTTAGGGCCAAAAAATGTTACTTTTAGAAGTTAAATGTGGCTGAAATATATAGTCTTGCAAGATAAGATTGAGAATATACAAGTATTGGTGCAAAGGGGGGTGAAAAAAGGAAGATCGCTAGTGGCTATCCTTTCCCAATGCTTCATGTGGGGTGAAAATCATATGAGATGGTAGTATTGTCTATATGTTACCCTTTTGCAAAAGGGCCGTTTTTATGGAGGTAATATATGACCACTTTTATGTTGTTCTTAAACTTTGTTTTTATATTTCAACTGCAGTTAGACCTATATATTAGAAATTCACTTTTGCTTGCCTCTATTTGAGGCTGCATTATTGCTTTCCCCAGTGAAGAACTAGACGGCCACTGTCTTTTCTGTTGTGTAGACTAGGTTGACGTCAGAAAAATTTCTTAATTTTCCTCATCCATCGAGGTACATTGGACATTTGGATTCTAGTTGCGAAAAAAGAAGACTTGTGCTTAAGATCTAGATTTGTGCATTTTAGCATGTTCTCGTTCTCCTTTTTGCCCTCCAGCATATGATTTGCTTGAGAAGCTTATGTTCCTATGTACTTCTAATAATTTTCAGAAGAGAGAACTGTTTCAAGATTTGGCTCCACTGCTATGGAACTCTTTTGGCACTATTGCCGCACTCCTACAGGTACAGTCAACGATTTAAAGTGTTTGTTCATGTAAATTTCTGCCTAGTTTTCGGCTAAATTGCTTGTAAGATGAAAGAACTTATCCTTAATATATTCGGATAAGAATTGGTTTTGGTTATTTTTTGTTTTCTAAGAATTTATGATTATACACACTCGCATACACAATTGTACCATGTCCAGGACAGATAGGCTAGGCGTAGGCTAAGCATAATTTCTGACGAATTTTCTGTTCCAAGGTTGAAATGATTGTGGCCGCTATAAGTAGATCACTTATGATTACTTCATATAGTTTGTTGAATTTGTAAAGCTGGAATTACCTTAGGGGTTTATTTTCCTATTAGCTATTAGATGGACATTAGTTTATTGGTATTTGTTTTTGGGTGTTTAGTATCTGTGTATCACCTACATGATCAATGGTGTAACTCCGCATTATTTGCAGGAGATAGTTTCAATATACCCAGTTTTGTCACCGCCAACCCTTACACCTGCACAGTCTAACCGAGTTTGCAATGCACTTGCTCTCCTTCAGGTAGTACATTCAGTATTGTTCTGATCTTGTTGTGAAATATCAGTTATGTTGATTGTTTTCTTCATGTGGCATCTTAACTTTTTCGGATAGCTGCTTTTTTGTTGGTTTTGCGATGCATTTAGTTTCCCGTTGGCTGTTGGGGATTCACCTTAGAATGTTGCTGATAAGAATTAATCAACTCTAAATATCTAGCTGCTGGATGCAGGTTACTTGAAATGCTGTAAATATAGTTGGGTTGGGTTTTCTTATATTTATCTGAGACACTCTATCTAATAGCAAGATAAAAATTGCGGCTTACTTACCTCATAATATTATGATCTGAAAGTGGTTAGTTACTGCCAGTTAGTGGGAGCTAATTTTACTGAATTTTACCCTCCCAAATATTGAATTTAAAAGTTGGTGCAACGTACAATTATCAATGGCATGATGCTTTGCTCCCTCTGCTACCAGTGTTAGCTGTCCATTCCCTTTCTCGTGGTTGTAGTTGAGACATAACCAAACATGTACTGATGACCATGTAGGATAAGGATGAACAATTCTGTACCGTAATTTGCGTTTTCACTGTCAAGAAATTTATAATGGGTGATTTTTCATATTTGTTTGCTTTTACTATAAACTGATCCCTTCATCTTTTGTAGTGTGTAGCCTCTCATGGAGACACTCGGATGTCATTTTTAAATGGTAATTCCCTTGGTCATGCTACTGTCATTACTTGCCAATAAATTTATGACTCTATTGCTACTTACTTTTCAAACTTTAATTTGTTCGGCCCATCATCTGTGTGACTCTGTAGGTACTTTTCTTCATTTTATCTACCTTTTCAGGAATTGGGCATTTCCTAGATAAACATTTTTATGTGATCACCACTTTCTATGATATTATCTATATTGCAAGCACAAGCAGACGATATGTCAAAAGCTTTAGAACAAATAGATTTTTACTTGTCTTGTTTGTTATGCATATTTTCAAGATTATATCGAGATTAGTTGATATTTTTTATTACCATGTTTTGCTTTTTCAGCTCATATTCCTCTGTATCTGTATCCATTTCTTAACACGACAAGCAAGTCAAGGCCTTTTGAGTACTTGAGGCTTACTAGTTTAGGCGTTATTGGTGCTTTGGTAAAGGTACTTAATGAAACTCAAGTTGGCCGCTTTTTAATAATATATATGTTCCATATGTATCGATGACAAAAAAGCACATTTCTATCTTCTTTTTCTGCTAAGGTCGACGATACAGAGGTAATTAGCTTCCTTCTCCAAACAGAAATTATTCCACTGTGCTTACGGACGATGGAGATGGGCAGTGAATTGTCAAAAACAGTTGAGTGTCACCTGATTCCATTTTCTACTTTTGTTTTTTTAATACTAATATTTTCAAGTACCCACAAAATGCTAGGTGATAGATCATGAATCCTGATCGAATCTTCTTGCTCGCAGGTAGCAACCTTTATTGTTCAAAAGATTTTACTGGATGATGTGGGGTTGGAGTATATATGCACAACACCCGAGCGATTTTTCGCTGTGGGTCAAGTTTTGGGGAATATGGTGGCCGCCCTTGCTGAACAACCTTCATCACGTCTTCTGAAACATATTATCCGCTGTTATCTTCGTCTGTCCGATAATTTAAGGTCGCCCTTTGTTATGTTCAATTGGAACTTAATAAAGTATACTTTTCAAAAAAAACAAAAAACTTAATGAAGTATCTCAATATCTATGACATTTCGTTTCCATGTGTATTTACGCTTGTATAAGTTCCGATGCAGGGCTTGTGACGCATTAAGGAATTGCCTACCTGACACATTAAGAGATGCTACTTTCCTTGCTTGCCTTCGTGTGAGTATTGGTTTTAACGTATATTTTATTCAGTTTTGGTGTAGGAGACTTTAAATAAAGCTTTCATGTTACTGCTTCTGCTTGCATGTTTAGTATGTAATTTGGATGAGCTTCGGCTTAACTGCTTACATACATATATACAGGACGATCCTACAACTAGAAGATGGCTGCAGCAGTTGATTCACAATGTCCAGGGTGCACCCCGGGTGGCGATGCAGGCTGGGGGAGGGTTTGAGCATATGATGGGTTAACTAACGTGAGCGTGCTCTTGCCAGGAATATGCTCTTAGTGCTGGCTTATATCCTGACATGGGATTTTGCGAGAGTTACGTTTATGTGCATTGTGCACTATATTTATGTTTTGGTTGTAGTTCGTAGCAAGAACCAGACTGTAAGTGATGGTATCTTCGTTTTTGTTTTTCTTTTTGTTCGGCTTGTTTAAGCATGAAACAACCCGGCATTGTCTGTAAAGTAATCCTGGTATGGAAATAATCTCTCTTTTTGGTATTATGAACTAGTATTGACTCACTTTCAACATACTGAGAATTATTATTTGGTTAGTCCTTTGCATTAGAGGGTGTAAATTTGTAGATGGTTAAAATTATTTGCCCGTTGCGTTTGATTATTCACTAACAAAACTATTTTGGAATAGAAATATGGTTAGTTTAGTTTAGTAAAGGAGTTGCTGTGTATGGACTTTGTGTCGCGTTGTGATGCTTGCTAGAGATGCATACGAGTCTGACTCACTCGTGCTCTCTGCGGGAGCTAAATTCTTGCATCTCTGGTTGGAAAAAAATAAAAAAAAGATAAAGAAACTACGATTAAATGGCTTTTGTTTCGCTGTTATTATATTTCATTTTCATGGTGGTCAAAAAAATACTATTCATGAACCGTGGCATAGAAGAATTTAGCATCATTTTTATATTATTTATTTATTTTTTTTCATTTTATGGAGAGTGCTAAATCTGCATCAAAAGAATTACACTAAAAAAATAAGATGACGAGTGAATGTTTTCAAATTATGGAAAAATAGGTTTCTAGCAAACTCGTATATTCAATCATGTGGCTATACGAAAGTATAGACAATGTTATCAGCCGATCATGTTGAGGACCTACACCGGGATCATGCGGGTTAGGACTGGGAACTTTTCATTTCAACGATTACTAAGATACTCATGACATTTAACTATGCTAGTGTACGTTTATTCTTCATTTGCTGCTGCTGGAAATAATCGGTAAATATTGCCTTGACTCCTTTTTTTTTTTTTTTTTTCCGGCCTTTTTTTGATAATCAAATATTGCCCCTTGACTATGTAAGAATTCTAGGCCGCTTCGGAATATTGCCAAGGCTAATATTCGATAAATATGCAAATAAAAAGTGAAGTGTTCACAAGTATAATTCGAGAAAAGATGAAAGGGAAAAGAAACCAATTTCTAAAGTCTGTAAAGAGAAATAAATAAATAAATAATAAAGGAAGCCACTGCCTAGGATGTTGAAAATAAATGATATACAGAAACCATGCCGCAATTAGAAGCAGATACAGTAGCCTCCGTGTTACCCACAACACTCGTTTTTACAGGAAGCAACGAGTATTAGAATGACTTGTTGGAAATTCAAAATAATACTGATGGAATTCATTATCTTAGTTTCTAGCTTTTTTTAATAACGTATGACAATTCAAAATTATAGAAGAAACAAAACAAAAATGAATAATGAAATGGACTTTAATTAATTGATAATCTAATCGTTTTGATTACAACTGTGGGGTGGTTTATATGTGTCGAGATGGCTTCGAATTATTTTAGTGTTACTCCTAATACTAAATTATGCCTTACTCCTAGATGAAACTTGTGTTGGGGAGGGTTTGATCAATGCCTTTCTTTTGTGTTGCCTTCTCACTTTTACACAGTCATTTAGGAAATCGTTCTTAAGTGTTCTGCTACTCGTGGACGGTACGATATGATCCAACTGCTAGCATTTGAATTCATTTTCTCAACCGTTTTGCCGCCATTGATGTGATTCTGACACATACCCCACTTTATCTACACGTTGGCACTTTTATTTTCATGTTGCTACTTATTTGCCAGTTTTATTTCTACAGATTAAATTAACAAACCAACCTTATTATGTTAGGTTTTTTTATTAATCTTTTAAGAAATAGGCTCATATAAATTCTAAATTTTCAATAATGATATAATCCCCATGTCAAAATTAATTTGATCCGAAAACTTATCTTACTTATGGAGTAACATTTTTTAGTTGGGCTAGGTTATCAATTTAACTTTTTGTACATATTACAACAGATAATTAATCTTTATTTCGTTTAACTCGTTTGAAATTAATTTATGCAACATCAAATTAATTGAAGTCTCCATTTATACTTTTAATGATTAATTAATCCTTTCCCATAAGGCTAATTAATTAAAAGTGGTGCAAGCACATAGGTACAAATAAATATATTGGCAAATTATTTTAACAATAGTACCACTGTATACAAGCTCTAAATTACCTCTTCTTCCTAGACTAATAGAGGAAGAAAATGAGGCAATGAAAGGCATATTAAACCCCAACAACCAAACTTTTAATAGTTCTAGAATTTATAATATCACCCACCAAAAAAATAAAATCTATTTATTTATTTTTTGGGAGGGGGATCAAAAGGCTTTGTGGTTCCTATTCCATGAATCTTGTCTCTGCATCTGCAGCTGCTTATAGAAATTCCCAATGAACATCTCTGCTTTAGTATACAGCTCTTCATCTTCTTCCTCTTCGCCTTCCCCAATCTCGTCCTCGGGTTCCTCTTCGCCATTTCCAATAAAGAAAATGCTCGGTGTCGAAGGGCACTTCTTCATTTCACTCACGACCCTCACAACTTCAACCGCATTTTTTTCAGATGAGCACTTCTCCACTAAAGCTACGGGCTTAACAAACTCTTTGTCTTTGGGAGTGCTGTTGCTTTCGTCGCCTAAAGTGACCCTTGGATTTTCAACTGACGTGTTTACGTGCTTTTTGTCTTGGCCGGATTTGGAGAAGAATGAGAGAAGGCCAGCATCAGCACCGAGAGCTACGATGAGGAGATTGAATATGAAATAGAGATAAGGGGACCTAAGCATTGTTGGAATAAGAGGGGTGGTGATGAAAAGTGAGGCTATTACAGAGAGCTTTAAGAGTTGAGATCTCTTGGACTTGTCCATTGCTGTTTCTTAGGCTGATAAAAATGGTATTTTTAGAGACTATTTCTAGGGTAGTTTGTGATGAAGTTAGGGCTTGTAGACTTATATATACTTGAGATATATAAAGGTTGGATAAAATGTCACACTCAAAAAGATGCTGCTATATGCCATTCTTGAATTTTCCAACCAAAAAGCACTAATGCTTTTCCTTTTCTTTTTCTTTTAAGACTTGTTCATTTCTTTTTCTTTTTTACTGTTACTAATTTTTTTTTTCCCAAAATGATTAGTGTGATAAATTTAAGTAATTTATAAATATCGCGGTAATATTTTTCAAATTTTATTTGGAGATAGAAAATAAAATAATATTTTCTGGTAGGGGTTCTGTACATAATATTATTTGTAAAAGTTAATTCCAAATAAATTTTGAAAGATACTGCGACAATCTTTATAAATTATTTAAATTTATCACACTAATCATTTTTAAAAAAATAATATTTTTTAATAACACTACAGAAATTGCATTTTTTTTTCTATGCAGTTTCTTTACTGCTACTACTAGAAAATATTTTTTTTTTTCAAAATTATTAGTGTGCTAAATTTAATTAATTTATAAAGAGCGCGGTAATATTTTTTTAAATTTATTTTGAAGATAGAAAATAAAATAATATTTTTTGGTAGTAGATTCTAAAAGTTAATTTCATATAAATTTTGGAAGACACTGCCACAATATTTATAAATTATTTAAATTTATCGCATTAATTTTTTTTTAAAAAAGTTAGTTTTTAATAACAATACAGAAGTGCAGAAACAGTACATAATTTTAATCCATAGTTCAGAATGTTGCACATGAGAAATGAAAGTGTTTATTACCAAAAATCATGTATCAAGAACTATACATATAATTAGACCATGTGTGGCAATTATATTTTTATGCAAATGATGTAACATTAATATCACAAACGATGGTTGGCTTGAGTGGAAGTAGTTTTAGTTGTTCAAATAAGTGGTCTCGAGTTCAAATTCTTGTGGATGCAACAATCTTTCTTGGGAGTCATTACCTTGGCATCTTACCGTACTTCGGATTGTCTTGACACCTGACCATATTTCGGAATATTAGCCTTGAGTTAAAAACCGGGGAATACCTTGGCAACCAAAAAATTATCAATTGTGACCATGGTACCTCGTCATTAATTAAGGTCCCATTGTGCGACCTTCCAAAATCAGTTATAGATATGAATGTTTCATTTGGCTTTTTCATGGTATGTATATGGAGTAATTTTTCTCAACTGCATGCTATTGTACATAAAATATAGCATTAGGATATTAATGTAAGAACTAAGAACACTTCATCGTCACTAGCAGAAGTGTGGTGTTATGGTTTCTAGCTAGCCCGTGAATTGATCTCTTAATAATAAAAATCCCAATCGCAAAGTTAAACCAGCAAGGTATATCATTTTATAACAAACTTATAAACGAGTGGAGGTGAATCAAACCTTCCTCAATTGAAATCCCAATTCTGCCCTTCGCGTTTAGGAGGGCGACCGTGGTCAAAAATTCATGTGCCAGCTAGTTGCTATGGGAAAAATTCCATTTCGGTTTCTCAAAATTTGGTCCTGTACTTATCAATTCGCATATTAGTGTTCCATTCGCTATGAGTGGCGTAGGGCTGGCTCAGATTCTAATCGATAATCTGGACCACTCGGGTGATTAAGGGATAAGATCCAACGGTGGTTGTCGTATCCAAATTCTCCAGTTAAATTGGGCTAAACCAACTTTATTTACTAATTCAAAAGGATGGATATTTTTGGGGAACATTCCACTAAATATCGCAAGTTGCTCAACTTACAGGACACTTTATTAGCTATCCATCGTATCTTTCTTTTCCCTTTCTTTTCACATAATTTCAGTTGATAAGAAGTTTGAAAATTGCGTACATATTTGATTTGAAAACAGCGTTGTTTTGGTTATCAAAAAATAGAACTTGATTGTTAATATTGTTGGTTTGTCACAGGGTTAAAAGGAGCCAGTTCGGATACTTTTTGAGATGCCGGAGGCTTTGGATGATCGTTAACTTCAATACCATTTGTTTGGTCAAGTGGTTAGCTAGCCCGAATAACTTAGATTTCAAAATTAAATAATGTCGTATGGTTTACACAAATCGATGTTAGACCATGCACGAATAACTTTTATTACTTGAAATTTGGGAGAGTGTTAGATGTACAATTCACAATCAATCACTATGATCCAATCTACGTTGAATTTGTACGATTGCGTTCTCTTTTTTGCTCTGTTGAGGCCTTTTACTGCTACTTATCATCTTGGAAGCTGCTCCTACAAATTGACATTGAAGATCAACGACATATATTATTAGCATATAGAAAGATTTCGATATTATTCATTTTTTCATCAAGATAACTGGGAGTAAAAATTCGGTCACATAAAGACACTTTCTTCGAAATATATGAAAACCGCGCCAAAGACTAAATGCAAGCATAAACACGATAATGATGGGAACATTAAGGGTGAATTGATTGGAGTAAAATTGCAATTGATCTAATTAGGACTTCTCAGTCGGGTCAAAAGATAGCTACGCCCCTAATCTGATCCACTGGATTTCTTGCTCCTCGAGGTGTTGGAGCAAGAAGAAGTTTTCTTAGAATTATAGGGCGGGATATATAGGCTTACGCATATCGCTACATTCTTGGGACTAGATTGTAAACGTACATCTTTTAGAATTCCGAGTAAACCCCGACCCTACTCCTATGTATATCCTCCGGTTTTCTTGAGATCTGGCTTGAGCATTGAAGGGGATACGATTGACTATCGCCTCATCACCCTACTGACTTACAAATATCTCTTTAGCAGTTAGGGACATAGAACAAGTCAAATCCGAAAGATCCGGCTAATATAGATATATATATGTTAGATTTACACTCATCATGAAAAGCCATGTTACAGACTATCGCTATATAAAGACTATTAATAAGGACCGACCTATGTGTATGTTAGAATGTTATAACTACATATTTTGAAAAAATTCACCAGTCATTTTATTTTTAAATGTAAAAAATATAAAAGTAAATAAAAATCAATCAGCTTTAGCCTCCTCCTCCTAAATTTTTTATGACCTTTAAACCTCCATAAAAAATTTAATATAACGTGCAGCACCATCATATCCTAAATCTAAATATGTCCCAGTGATAAATTATAAGTAGTGAGTGTGAAGGATATCTATTTCGGGGTGGGCAAGAGAACACGAAAGGAAAGAATAAATTTTAAATCAATCGAAATTCATGGTAAGGTCGGCAGAGGCATATTCCCATTTTTCCTTTTCACTTTTCGTTTTTCGTCTTTTCAATAAGTCATTCTCGGCTACTTTCTTCTCTTTGCTATGAATAAGCTGTCAATATGTAATTTTTGTTGCTGCTTGCGGTCCAATTTATCATTTTTTGAAATTAAAAAAAAATATTTTTTTTTATTAAAAGTTATAACGAAACCGTTCGCAAAAAGGTAGCATAAAATCTCCTATCAAAGATTCACGCCAGCCAAAACCCAATTTCCTAGTGTTTAAGTGGTCCCTTTCCCTGATCCGTGCACACCCAATCGTAAATGTAGAAACGATTATATAGTGTGGTCGATGCATTTTTAAAAAATTGGACTAATATACATGATTTAATTACATCGATATTGATATAATCCGATACTTAATTATCAAACCGTGAATCATTTCCGTACAAAGCATCATGACATTGCCCTATATTCTAATTACAACACTTTTTGGGTATGCTTTAAAAAATAAAATTAATACATAACTGTAATTGAAATATTGGGGAGATGAAGTTTTAATTCCACATTACTTTTCTTTCCTAATTTTATGGTTCATATTTAAATTATTTTCGTATTTCCTTGTGCTTACGTTTTGGACAGTGGCTAATAATGGTTAGTTTACATATTTCTAGGAAAAATTACAAAATTATACACTACCAAAAAAATTTAACTATGAAATTTTCAATTAAAAAGTTATTCGCAAAACCTAGGAGTGACTTAGAATCTAGAAGAAGCCATCCCACTTCGACTTCAATTTTTCCATCGAATACCACAAATATTTGCAATAATGTTTTGTCTAATATTTAGAAGGATTAACCCCCTTAAAACTTCCTCATCCTCTTTATCATTATCATCTTAAAATTATTTTTGTTCAATGCCTTATTATCAAAAAAATAATTAACCCCATTCACTAAAATTTCCAACATTCGTTGCTACTTTTAAACTCACGCCATTGTTTGGTTATGGTCACATAAGCGTGGCATTTCTAGTTTTTTTGTTAATCGTCGCTCTCAGAGTTATCCAAAACTTGGTCGAAAGATATTGACTCGTACTTTTTGCTTAATCTTGAATAACAAAACATCAAGTTGCATACAAACAAATGATTCACTGGTGTAGTCGATATATATATATATATACAACCACTGTTTTTATTAACATCCTCTCTGGTAACCTTTCGAATAATCCTAGGTACACAAAGATTCTCAGTCAGTACCCTTTTTCCCAAGCAAATGGGTTCCCACTTTCAACATAATCCGCTGAAACTTTTGATAAAGTAACTTACAGCTTTTAGTTCGTATATTTAACTGCTCATTGGTAGAATGAATTTGAAACAGTGTCACTGACTCCTAACCTTCAAAATTTCTTCAAGATTTCTATAAAAAGTTTGATTCTTTTGGACGGCCACCTCTATGCAACCCTTCTGGACAAAAAAAAAATGACAAGATACAATCCTCTGTAGAGATAGAAAGTGTAATAGAAAATCCACACAATTATGGGTGATATTGAATTCATTATAAGTTACCAATTACAATATAATTACAAGAAATAAATAATTACAATCAATTATATTAATTATGACAGATTAGAAAACTATGTCAAACAATCACATGAAATCATGATTCACTATCTCAATACGCCCTCTCAAGCTGACGGGGAGGGGAGCAACACGAAGCTTGCTACGAAGAAGAGTGAATCGTGGGGACCCAAGAGGTTTAGTAA